>CM031588.1:11659821-11856839 GCA_018467065.1 Ephestia elutella
TCTAAAAGTGCAAAACCATAGCGCGCTATTTGCGGTTGGTAATTCCTGCCGATCAGCAGCGCTTTAGAGCCCGGTCATCGCGCGGCGGCAGCGCCTGAGTGGCTGAAACCGAGAAATTCCCAAGAAATTTCTTGAGAATTTCATTGCCAGGAAATTTTCCAAGAAATTTCTTGAGAATTTCATTCCCAGGAAATTTTCCAAGAAATTTCAGAGAAAGGGCAATGCCGGAAATTGGCGTCATTTGAAAAATGAGCGTCCACTTACCAAACCTTGTTTTTATGGAAGATATTGATGTGCTGAACAAAACAAAGTATGACAACTATACCTCTACACGCAGTACAAACTGAGATATAAGGGTCTGAAATATCAGAATTCTAGTACTGTGAACTGTGACTGAGCATGAGGCGGCTTTGTTTCCGTCTTTTCTTTCTTATTATTTTCCGTTACCAAAGGGACCTGGAGACCCAAGGAAATCTCAGAGGACCCAAGGGATCCCGGAGGACTTGAATTTTCAGGACCTTTTGACTAGGGACCCGAGGAATAGGAATTCCAACTGGGAATTGGTAAGATCAAAGGGGAATCGGAAGAACTAGGGATGATTGTTTAACCACTGCGAGCTTTGCTTGAGGTATGAGAAAAATATGATGTGAGACGAGCTTAAGGCCAGTTTTGTTAGCTATAAATGCAAACATGAATTCCATTTATTTCATAAATAATGATTATCAAAATCTTGTTTCGCGCTAAGAAAACCTTTATATTTTTTTTATAAATATTCTTTATTTATTTCCCTTTCTTTCTTTTTCTTTCGTGAGCCTAATTGTAGTTTAAAATACTGGTAGCAATCCGAACGCAGTAACGTACGTACACAATACACAGGTGAGCAGTGAGTGAGCAGTAGCTTAAAATCTAAGCTACTGTTGCAGCAATAGTATTGACTATCTATAGTATTGTGACCTTGTAAAATAGTCACACTATCGATATCAGCCTATCGATTGCAATCGGTTTTCGATACTATTGATGTTTTCTAATCGATAGTATCGATACTATTGACACTTATATTTCAATAAAAAATCGATACTATAGCACTATCGATAGCTTGCAAAAATTCAATAGTATTGTAATTCTACTACTACTAAACAGACAGATCTCCAAGTCCCTAACTCGCGATTTGCACCAATTCAATACTGACCGTATTAAAGAGGCGATTATTAAGCGCAATAAGGGCTCAAAAGTGTTTGCAAGGGATCTGTCTGTTGGTCAAAGTCAACTGACCAAGCTGAAGACTGAGGATGGCAGAATCATTTCGTCGAAGCCGGAGCTGTTGGAAGAGGTTGAGAAGTTCTACGGACAATTATACACCAGCGTACGCGCACCTGTCAGTAATCTGGCCAAAGATCCAAGAGCCAGATTGACCCGACACTACACCGAAGATATCCCGGACGTCAGCCTATACGAGATTAGAATGGCTCTCAAACAGTTAAAAAACAATAAGGCACCGGGTGATGATGGAATCACGGCTGAGCTTCTGAAAGCAGGTGGAACTATAGCGGTATTAAAAGTTCTTCAGAAGCTATTTGATTCCGTCATACTCGAGGGACAAACGCCTACGCATGGCACAGAAGTGTGGTGGTACTTTTCTTCAAAAAAGGCGACAAAACCTTATTGAAGGATTATAGGCCTATCTCACTTCTGAGCCATGTCTACAAACTGTTTTCGAGAGTCATTACGAATCGTCTCGCCCGCAGGTTTGACGACTTTCAGCCTCCCGAATAAGCCGGTTTCCGAAAAGGCTTTAGTACCGTAGACCACTTACATACGCTGCGGCAGATTATACAGAAGACTGAGGAGTATGATCAGCCATTATGCTTGGCGTTTGTGGACTACGAGAAAGCCTTCGATTCGATCGAGACCTGGGCTGTGCTACAGTCTCTCCAACGGTGCCAAATTGACTATCGATATATCGAAGCGCTGAAGTGTTTGTACGAAAACGCCACCATGTCGGTCCGTCTCCAGGATCAAGGCTCGAAACCTATCCAGTTGCAGCGAGGTGTGAGACAGGGAGACGTGATATCTCCGAAACTGTTCACCGCCGCCCTGGAAGATGTTTTCAAGCTTCTGGACTGGAGCGGACTCGGTATCAATATCAACGGCGAGTACATCACTCACCTTCGATTCGCTGACGATATCGTGGGTCTAAAAATGAACATGGACAAGACGAACATTATGTTTAATATCCGTGTCGCACCCACTCCTCTGAAGGTTGGAGACTCTACACTCGAAGTTGTTGTCAATTATGTATACCTGGAACAAACAGTTCAGTTAGGTAAAGAGGTCAACCGTCGAATCCAACTCGGCTGGGCAGCATTCGGGAAGCTTCGCGATATCTTCTCGTCCAAAATACCGCAGTGTCTCAAGACTAAAGTCTTTACCAGTGTGTGTTGCCAGTGATGACATACGGAACAGAGACGTGGTCGCTTACTATGGGCCTCATAAGAAGGTCACCCAAAGGGCGATGGAGTGCGCTATGTATGCTCGGAGTTACCCTGCGTGATCGAATCAGAAATGAGGAGATCCGTAGGAGAACTAAAGTAACCGACATAGCCCGCACAATCGCGAAACTTAAGTGGCAGTGGGCGGGGCACATAGCTCGTAGAACAGATAGCCGTTGGGGCAGAAAAGTTGTCGAGTGGCGACCACAAACCGGAAAACGTAGTGTTGGCAGGCCTCCCACTCGGTGGACCGACGACCTGGTGAAGGTCGCGGGATGCGCATGGATGCGGGCAGCGCAGGACCGGTCGTTGTGGAAATCCTTGGGGGAGGCCTTTGTCCAGCAGTGGACGTCTTTCGGCTGAGAGAGAGAGAGTGTAATTCAATTTTATCGATACTATTGATAGTATTGATTAGAAAACATCAATAGTATCGAAAAGCAATTCTATCGATAGTATCGATAGTTTTGGTTATTATCAATAGTATTGCAAAGTATTGGCTATCGATACCATCGATAGGCTTATTGATAGTATGACTATTTTTCAAGGTCAATTATCGATAGTCCTGCAACGCTAGCTTAGATTCACGAACAATCTGCAACGAACCCCCGCCGCCTCTCATGAGACAGAGATAGCTCTCTATTCCTCTCTCGAGTCCTTGCAAGACGCGTGCGGGGCAGGCAGGGTGCTCGCAGGGGCATGTAGGTCCCATGTCCCATCATTGTTATGAGTTCGATATCTGAGGGTCGATTATTAGGTCCGCTTAGATTTTGGTAATGGAAAATAATAAAAAAGAAAAGACGGAAACAAAGCTCCCCTCATGCTCAGTCACAGTTCACAGTACTAGAATTCTGATACTTCAGACCCTTATATCTCAGTTTGTACTGCGTGTAGAGGTATAGTTGTCATACTTTATTTTGTTCAGCACATCAATATCTTCCATAAAAACAAGGTTTGGTAAGTGGACGCTCAAAAACATAATGACGCCACTCGCCCATACTAAATCGGCATTGCCCTTTCTTGAGAATTTCATTTCGAGAATTTTTCAGAGTAAAATATTTTAGTACTAGCTGTTGCCTGCGGTTCCATTCGCGGCAAAAAGTCTTATGTTTTTCATAAAAACATTGAAACATCGTGAAATAGTGACAGACAGACTTTCGCAAAAAATTGGGAGAAAACGTTCCCGAAAATTTCTGGAAAGTTTCGGAAATTTTCCATAAAATAAATTTTCGGAAACCGAGAAATTCTCGGCGGCACATCGCTAGTTCGGATACACGTCTTTTCTTTTCTCATCCACCTCTCAGCCAGATGCAGGTGATGGCAATATTCTCAGTCCAATGAATCACGCACGTTGTCCAAAAAATCTTTCTTGTTCACATCAATGCTCCATCCACATATTCAGGCAGCGGTTTTATTGTGCGGCACTTGCGGAACGCACGTTTCATGGCGGAGGCAGGGTCGCCGCACTGCGCCGCGCCGCCCGCCGACAAGATTTTTGCCTTGTGTTGCATCGATATTAGCGACGTTTGGCGCGTGACTTTATCATTGCCGCGCGGCTCATTAGGGCTCTCACCCGGCGGCGCCGTTCACTAATGTTTGACCAAAAAACCTTTCACAAACCATCACTTTATAAACTATCACTTAAAAAGCTATACCTCTTAAAAATGTTTCATTTTAAAAACTCGTTATTTTAAAACAGTTTCATTTTACAAACTTTTTTTTTATAAATGTTTTACTCTACAAATGTATCGAGTATAAAACTTTTATTTTATTATGTTTTATTTCATCAAATAAGAAGTTAGATTCAGGTTATTTTTTTTTATGACAACCCGGAAATACTTTGAGGGCTGAGAATGACCACCCGGAAAGACTTTGAGGACGGAAAAGAAGTTAGGTTTAGGGTATTTTTGCCATTGGCATTGTTTAGCGTTTGGCCAAAGAAGCTGCCAGCACTTGATTAAAAATTTAACTATATTAGGTTTGTAAAATGATGTTTTTTTATATAATAATTTGTAATATGAGGGTGTACTCCCGGCGGCGGCGGCGTCCTACGTTGGTGGCAGAACGCTTCAAATATGACAAAGCAGCGCGGTGACGGCCGCTGCGTAATGCGTAAATGTCATGGCGGTTGTACACTCTCGACGAGGGAACGCGACAGATGAAATAGCGAGGATGAGAATGTACAGGATACTTTCGCCTATACTCGCCTTCCCTTGCCTCGGCTCGCGCGCCCTCGCTCTCGTGTCGGCTTTTTGTCGCGAGTCTAAGGGCCTCGCCTTCGGCCTGACGTTTAAAGACAGTACGTTTTATTGGGTATGTCCTTAAGTCGTGTGTAGTCGTAAACACCCAAGTAAATATGTGGTAAATATGTAGATGGGTAACCACCCGGGTTAAAACCCGAAACTACGTTAAACCCAGCAATGTATGGTCTGAAAATGGGTGATAACTGGGTTTAACCACAGAAATATATATTTTTTAAATATAAGTTAATTATATGTCTGTGGTTTTAACCCAATCTCGGGTTTTAACCCTGGTGGTTACTTGTAGGTAGGTAGTAAAAATCCAGTAAGTAGAAATCTTTTGACACAAAATAATACATTTCTTCTTTTAAATAGTTAGATATCGTTATCCTTTCAAAGAAACAGCTGAAAGTTTCTTAGTTTGTCGGAAATATTCTCGAGAACGGAAAATTTTCCCAGGTTCTCAGTGGCACATCGCTACGCGTGAGTCTCTTGGAGTGGAGTATCTATAAAGTTTTGTGCAACAATCCGAACGTCCAACCATAAACAAAATATAAATGTCAAGGGTGTTATGTCAAGATTCAATTTTCAAATGATTTAAATCAAAAAGAGGTCGTTTCTTCAACTGTCGTCGCCTACGCTACGTTGGTTGAGTTTCCATTTAGTTTTTGGAGTTTCCTTTGCATGCTTTGCTTAGAGGTTTTGTTTCGTGGATTTGTGTATATCCCTAATGTGAAAAATTAATTGATCCCTTGAAGTTGTTCACATAGGAGAATCCCAGGTAAATTAAATTGCAAGTCTTGCAAAAGCAATCCATGTCAAATACTGCTAGGTACACTGTTTTGATTAGAACTTTTTATTTCCAGAAAAAAAAACCGAAGAGCTTTTTGACAAAAGACGTTTGCTTGGCTTGAAATAAAAACAATGACCGTCCCCTGATCACCGGCGAAACAAAGACATGAAGATTGAGTAGTGAGCCAGAGCCTTTTTTGAATAAAAATAATAGAAAAGTCAAAATGGTTGAAGCCGACAAAGCGACGATAGACACCGTGCAAGTCGCTCTTAGGATTAGACCGCTCATGCACCAAGAGGTTGAAAGAGGTTGTGATGAGTGCATTGATGTGGTTCCTAATGAACAACAAGTGCAGATTAAAGATCTAGCCTTCACCTTCAATTATGTTTTCCCTCAGCATATTACTCAGCAAGAATTTTATGACACTGCTGTGAAAGGACTTATTGGAAGACTCTTCCAAGGTAATTCTCTTTTCTTTGTTATTCACTGCTGAATATGTTGCTCATTAGTGAGACTGTATGTTTCAGTGCAGCATTGATTATCTGATCAACAGAATTCATCTGAACTACAAGTACAATTATTGAACGTAGAGTAAATTTTGCAGAGTGGTTCTTTATAGTATAAAGTAAGTGAGCATTTAGAATGAATGGAATTTTGGCAATACCACCCTTTGTGAAATTTGACAGAGCTAAACAGAGCTAATTTATTAGAGTTTGAACTTTTAGGGAAAGTCTATTTTCTATGAGTGACGTCATATGAATGTACGATTAGTTAGGGGCGTTTTGGTATCATCCAAACTTCGCTTAAAAATGTGAATTGTTTTTTGCTATATCTTGGCAAATAATTTGGTTATAGATATGATTATTTTACGGATGATTCTATTAATGTGAGATATTTCAGTGTAGCGTCAAAAAAAAAGTTAAAAAAGTTGTCCGGTCCCCTATTGTGATCTGTAACTTTTTCAATTGTTTGTTTTGTTAGGGTTAAAGAAATGAATTAATTAAAACTTGTCCTCACATTCATAAAGAAAACTTCCCACAAAGGACCACTTTTTAAATTAACTTAATAATATTGTTTTTTACTATAGGCCCACCCACAAGACAGTAAAATATAAGTGCATCATGATCTTATTTTCTATGCCTTCCTGGCAGCTGGTAGCTACTTGTAGGTATAGGATGTACTTATCTAATACTTAACATGAGTGAAAGAAATAAAGATGGGAATTCTTATTGGATAAAATGAATAGATTTCTACATTGTGTATGAAAATCATTTATTTTTTACGGTCTCCTGGCAGGGCCTCATGTTGTTTGTTTTTAATATATTTTTTAATAAATGGAAAGATCATATACAAGTTTGTACATGATCTTGATCCATTTATAATAGAAAAAAAAAAATGTAATAAACATACTCTGTTGTTTTGATTGCAGGTTACAATGTGACAATACTGGCATACGGGCAAACTGGTTCAGGCAAGACATACACAATGGGCACTAATTATTCTGGATCTGATGGGGACTCCACTAAATTAGGTTAGTATTTATTTACTTTGTGACAACCTGTGATGCTTTTAAAAAAACCACCGCATTCTGACACAGAAAGGACTCAACCAAGAGGGCCTCATAGCACAGAATTAATATAAATACTACATATAGAAAGGAAGCTCCCTGCCCCTCCCGCAATATGGCCTAATCCTGCTTACCCTGCACTTCTCCCCGGTTGGTTTGCGGATTAGGATGCTATGACTATGAAAATGCACACATTGATGTGTTCACTGATGTACAGTTTCATTTGTAGTAAATACGGTTAATCATTGAGCTTACCTATCACTTTCCAATCACAATAAACTTACATGACATGCTAGGTCATACTTCCAGCTAGACGCATTTATCGTCAGCCCTTGATGAACCTGCATCAACTTCATATTAATGGCAAATTCAATAAAATAAGTATGTTCAAAATATTTTTTTTATTTCAGGTGTAATACCCCAGGCAGTTGCCGACATTTTTGACTTTATTGAGACACATGAAGACAAATTCATATTTAAGGTGTCTGTGTCTTTCATGGAGTTATATCAAGAGCAGTGCTACGATTTGCTGTCTGGAAAGGAGAAGGGTCACAGTATTATTGAAATTAGAGAGGACATTAATAAAGGTGTTGTTCTACCAGGTAAATATAGATCATAGTTCAAATTATACAAAATATAAATATATTTGACAAGTCACAAGGACTGAGTTAGCCCCTAAGTAAGTTCGAGACTTGTGTTATAGGATACTAACTCAATGATGCTATTCTAATATTATAAATGCGAAAGTAAATTTGTTTGTTGGTTTGTTTGTTTGTTTGTTACCTCTTCACGCTTCATCTACTGAATCAATCTTCCTGAAATTTCGCATACAAATAGCTGGAAGAACGGAGAAGGACATAGGGTACCTTTCATCCCGGGAAAAAGCACTGTTAGCCGCGGGCGAAAGCTAGTATTTTATAATTAACTAGCTTTTGCCCGCGGCTTCGCCCGCGTGAATTTCTCACGGGAACAGGGCTTTTCCTGGGATGAAAGGTAGCCTATGTCCTTCTCAGTACTTCTAACTATATGTATGCGTCAGAAAGATTGGTTCAGTATATAAAGCGTGAAGAGGTAACAAACAAACAATCAAACTCACTCTCGCATTTGTAATATTGGTTTGGATACATATATAGATAAACATCCAAGACTCGGGTCAATCTGAAAAAGATCATTTTCCATCTTAACCAACCGGGGGGTCAAATATTTTAACAACCACAAAATACAGCATAACATATCAATATATATATATATATAAAATTCTTCCATGTCTGACTGGGTGACTGACAGACAACGCACAGCCAAAACTACTGGGCGTAGGACGCTGAAATTTGGCATGTAACTTCCCACGGAAACAAAGTCCCAGACCCATGCTAGTTTAAAATAAAAATCCTTGTATTGCAGGTATAACGGAGCTGCCAGTAACATCGACCAGAGAGACAATGATGATACTAGAACGAGGGTCCATGGGCCGGGTGACAGGCTCCACGGCCATGAACCAGGCGTCCAGTAGGAGTCATGCTGTCTTTACTATAATTATAGCTAAGGAAAGCAGGGCTGACAAGTGAGTATGCCTATTAATTTATACTGCTACCAGCTTTTGCCCGTGGCTTCACCCGAGTGTATTTCCTACAGGAACAGTGCTTTTTTCCGGGTTGAAAGGTCTGTCCTTTTCGGAACTTCTAATTATGTGTATGCAAGATTTCAGGAAGTTTGGTTCAGTAGATAAAGTGTGAAGAGGTAACAAAGTAAACAAATTCACTTTCGCATTTATAATATTAGTTAGAACTAGCTGTTGCCCGCGGCTTCGCCCGCGTGAGTTTCGCTTCTTAGTAACCTAAACTCCAGTACTCAAAATTTTAGCCGTTATCCCGTGTCCCGCGGGAATATATGTTGATGAACGGGAACAGATGTTCCAGATCTTCAATATTTATACGTCAGTAGAAAATGTTCATCAGGTTGAACAACTTTTGCCAAGGCGCCATTTCCATATATGTAATAGTGTAGCTGGTCTCTTGGAGTTCTTCATCAGATGATTCTGATCTTCGATTTTTATACGTCAACAGAAAATGCTCGTCAGATTGATAAACTTTTGCTAAGGTACCATTTCCATAATTCTTATAGTTTAGCTGTTCTGTTATGGTTCTTCATCAGGTGTTCCAGTTTTCAAAATCAATTATAGCCTATATGTTGCCCAGGCTTAATAGCTATACAACAAAAAAAGTTTCATTCAAATCCGTCCAGTAGTTTTTGCGTGAAACGCGTACATACATACAGACAGACAGACAGACAGACAAGAAATTCCAAAAAAATATTTTTGCTTTCTATTATTCTTTTTAGGTGTCCCATTTCAGTCAAAAATACTAAATGTACAGACAAAATATTTTTACTGTTTTATTATATGTATAGATGTAGGCAAACAGAATCAACAATAACAATCATCGTAGCCTATGGACGCCTGCAACACCAGGGATGTCCATAACCTTACATGCACCTTTTAAAGAAATCCATCTGTTAGTCTAGTAAAACAGAAAAAAAAGGGTTTATAAAAAGGAAATTCTAAAAGCACTTGCAACCTTTTAGGCTGTTTTCCACTTGGCAACATAAACGCGCAATAAATTAATCTCTTTTTCAGTGATAGAATAATAAATAAAAAATATATATATATATACGCACAAATCACACAGATTGAGTTAGCCCCAAAGTAAGTTCGAGACTTGTGTTATGGGATACTAACTCAACAATACTATATTTTATAACAAATACATATATAGATAAACATCCAAGACCCGGGTCAATCTGAAAAAGATCATTTTCCATCTTGACCTGACCGGGGATCGAACCCGGGACCTCCGGTGTGGCAGTCCGGCGTGATGACTATTGGGCCATGGAGGTCGTCAATTACGTCATGATGCATTTAATGTTGCCTAGTTGATACATGGCTTTACTTAAATATTAAAATTACATCATTTTATTTTTAAAATTATATTAAAATTATATTATTTTATTTTCTGTCCAGGAACCTAGCAACAACATCAAAATTCCATCTAGTCGATTTAGCGGGTTCCGAGAGGATAAAAAAGACGAAAGCAAGCGGTGAACGGTTAAAGGAGGGAGTCAAAATCAATCAGGGATTGTTGGCTCTGGGCAATGTCATCTCCGCACTTGGAGACGGGACCAACAGGAGCTTCATTAGCTACAGAGATAGCAAGCTTACTAGATTGTTACAAGGTAAAATTTCCTTTAATCTTTTTAATTTTACTTCATCATCAGCTTTCCACTACTGTCTGTCTACACCAAATTAATTCATTTTTACGTCCGCTTATTGCTGTTAAGAAGTACTTTAAAGAAATTATGTAATAGTGGTTACTTTTATTGTATTTTTTATCCTCAGTTTTGTAAATTTGAGCCTAAATGTCAAAGCCAAGTGGTTCCACATTCAGTGGTATTCGGCTCTGCGTTGATATGTCGTCAATCAGTCGCTCCTATTAGAAATGTAAAAATAAGTTTTAATTTGGCCAAAACTGACGCGAGAAACAGACATTATAGATATGGTAACGGGAACACTCACGTGGTATATAGCGGCCTTGAGGACATCCGTTATATTAAAGAGAGTCGGGAGACGTAGTCGCTGATTCGCAGGATTTCTCAAGGCCCGACGCCGACCGCCGGGCGCACACGCACCGTACGAGTTCTTGGATCGAGAGTCTTGGTAGAAGTAGAGAGAGGCCTTTGCCCAGTTCTGGGATATAGATGACAATTAAAATCAATACATATAATAAAACTATAACTGGCCTGTATCTGTACATAGGAGATATTTAAGAAAAAAAACTATAAGAGGTCTACATAGGGCCAATAGAAGCGGAAACCATTTTTTTTAAATTTTTGTCTGTCTGTCTCTATGTTTGTACGCGCATGACGCAAAAACTACTGCACCAAATTTGATGCAGTTTTCACAGTTGTATTGTAAAAGGTCTAATTAAAATCTGGTGTAGATTTCATCTTGATACGTCTCTGTTCACACCTGAACCTGGGAACCTGAGATATTAACAATAGTAACTAACGCGCGGATGATATTCGCGGGCACAGGCTAGTATTATAATAAAGAAGTTGAAACAACTCAGTTAGACCTATAAAAATGTGTTCCCAACAGACAGCCTGGGCGGCAACTCGCTGACGCTAATGGTGGCGTGCGTGAGCCCGGCCGACTACAACCTGGACGAGACCGTGTCCACGCTGCGCTACGCCGACCGAGCTCGCCGCATACGCAACAAGCCCGTCATCAACCAGGACGCCAGGGCGGCCGAGATCGTGAGGTGAGACAACTCGCTGACGCTAATGGTGGCTGCGTGAGCTAGCCACTACAACCTGGACGAGACCGTGTCCACGCTGCGCTACGCCGACCGAGCTCGCCGCATACGCAACAAGCCCGTCATCAACCAGGACGCCAGGGCGGCCGAGATCGTGAGGTGAGACAACTCGCTGACGCTAATGGTGGCTGCGTGAGCTAGCCACTACAACCTGGACGAGACCGTGTCCACGCTGCGCTACGCCGACCGAGCTCGCCGCATACGCAACAAGCCCGTCATCAACCAGGACGCCAGGGCGGCCGAGATCGTGAGGTGAGACAACTCGCTGACGCTAATGGTGGCTGCGTGAGCTAGCCACTACAACCTGGACGAGACCGTGTCCACGCTGCGCTACGCCGACCGAGCTCGCCGCATACGCAACAAGCCCGTCATCAACCAGGACGCCAGGGCGGCCGAGATCGTGAGGTGAGACAACTCGCTGACGCTAATGGTGGCTGCGTGAGCTAGCCACTACAACCTGGACGAGACCGTGTCCACGCTGCGCTACGCCGACCGAGCTCGCCGCATACGCAACAAGCCCGTCATCAACCAGGACGCCAGGGCGGCCGAGATCGTGAGGTGAGACAACTCGCTGACGCTAATGGTGGCTGCGTGAGCTAGCCACTACAACCTGGACGAGACCGTGTCCACGCTGCGCTACGCCGACCGAGCTCGCCGCATACGCAACAAGCCCGTCATCAACCAGGACGCCAGGGCGGCCGAGATCGTGAGGTGAGACAACTCGCTGACGCTAATGGTGGCTGCGTGAGCTAGCCACTACAACCTGGACGAGACCGTGTCCACGCTGCGCTACGCCGACCGAGCTCGCCGCATACGCAACAAGCCCGTCATCAACCAGGACGCCAGGGCGGCCGAGATCGTGAGGTGAGACAACTCGCTGACGCTAATGGTGGCTGCGTGAGCTAGCCACTACAACCTGGACGAGACCGTGTCCACGCTGCGCTACGCCGACCGAGCTCGCCGCATACGCAACAAGCCCGTCATCAACCAGGACGCCAGGGCGGCCGAGATCGTGAGGTGAGACAACTCGCTGACGCTAATGGTGGCTGCGTGAGCTAGCCACTACAACCTGGACGAGACCGTGTCCACGCTGCGCTACGCCGACCGAGCTCGCCGCATACGCAACAAGCCCGTCATCAACCAGGACGCCAGGGCGGCCGAGATCGTGAGGTGAGACAACTCGCTGACGCTAATGGTGGCTGCGTGAGCTAGCCACTACAACCTGGACGAGACCGTGTCCACGCTGCGCTACGCCGACCGAGCTCGCCGCATACGCAACAAGCCCGTCATCAACCAGGACGCCAGGGCGGCCGAGATCGTGAGGTGAGACAACTCGCTGACGCTAATGGTGGCTGCGTGAGCTAGCCACTACAACCTGGACGAGACCGTGTCCACGCTGCGCTACGCCGACCGAGCTCGCCGCATACGCAACAAGCCCGTCATCAACCAGGACGCCAGGGCGGCCGAGATCGTGAGGTGAGACAACTCGCTGACGCTAATGGTGGCTGCGTGAGCTAGCCACTACAACCTGGACGAGACCGTGTCCACGCTGCGCTACGCCGACCGAGCTCGCCGCATACGCAACAAGCCCGTCATCAACCAGGACGCCAGGGCGGCCGAGATCGTGAGGTGAGACAACTCGCTGACGCTAATGGTGGCTGCGTGAGCTAGCCACTACAACCTGGACGAGACCGTGTCCACGCTGCGCTACGCCGACCGAGCTCGCCGCATACGCAACAAGCCCGTCATCAACCAGGACGCCAGGGCGGCCGAGATCGTGAGGTGAGACAACTCGCTGACGCTAATGGTGGCTGCGTGAGCTAGCCACTACAACCTGGACGAGACCGTGTCCACGCTGCGCTACGCCGACCGAGCTCGCCGCATACGCAACAAGCCCGTCATCAACCAGGACGCCAGGGCGGCCGAGATCGTGAGGTGAGACAACTCGCTGACGCTAATGGTGGCTGCGTGAGCTAGCCACTACAACCTGGACGAGACCGTGTCCACGCTGCGCTACGCCGACCGAGCTCGCCGCATACGCAACAAGCCCGTCATCAACCAGGACGCCAGGGCGGCCGAGATCGTGAGGTGAGACAACTCGCTGACGCTAATGGTGGCTGCGTGAGCTAGCCACTACAACCTGGACGAGACCGTGTCCACGCTGCGCTACGCCGACCGAGCTCGCCGCATACGCAACAAGCCCGTCATCAACCAGGACGCCAGGGCGGCCGAGATCGTGAGGTGAGACAACTCGCTGACGCTAATGGTGGCTGCGTGAGCTAGCCACTACAACCTGGACGAGACCGTGTCCACGCTGCGCTACGCCGACCGAGCTCGCCGCATACGCAACAAGCCCGTCATCAACCAGGACGCCAGGGCGGCCGAGATCGTGAGGTGAGACAACTCGCTGACGCTAATGGTGGCTGCGTGAGCTAGCCACTACAACCTGGACGAGACCGTGTCCACGCTGCGCTACGCCGACCGAGCTCGCCGCATACGCAACAAGCCCGTCATCAACCAGGACGCCAGGGCGGCCGAGATCGTGAGGTGAGACAACTCGCTGACGCTAATGGTGGCTGCGTGAGCTAGCCACTACAACCTGGACGAGACCGTGTCCACGCTGCGCTACGCCGACCGAGCTCGCCGCATACGCAACAAGCCCGTCATCAACCAGGACGCCAGGGCGGCCGAGATCGTGAGGTGAGACAACTCGCTGACGCTAATGGTGGCTGCGTGAGCTAGCCACTACAACCTGGACGAGACCGTGTCCACGCTGCGCTACGCCGACCGAGCTCGCCGCATACGCAACAAGCCCGTCATCAACCAGGACGCCAGGGCGGCCGAGATCGTGAGGTGAGACAACTCGCTGACGCTAATGGTGGCTGCGTGAGCTAGCCACTACAACCTGGACGAGACCGTGTCCACGCTGCGCTACGCCGACCGAGCTCGCCGCATACGCAACAAGCCCGTCATCAACCAGGACGCCAGGGCGGCCGAGATCGTGAGGTGAGACAACTCGCTGACGCTAATGGTGGCTGCGTGAGCTAGCCACTACAACCTGGACGAGACCGTGTCCACGCTGCGCTACGCCGACCGAGCTCGCCGCATACGCAACAAGCCCGTCATCAACCAGGACGCCAGGGCGGCCGAGATCGTGAGGTGAGACAACTCGCTGACGCTAATGGTGGCTGCGTGAGCTAGCCACTACAACCTTCACTTCATTTTATCACTAAGATTAGATATATACCAGAAAAATCATCAATCTTTGGACCAAACAGACCATAATTATCAACCAGATCTTGAGGTGAGACAAATGATAAACCATTATGATTAGATTAGTACATATAATAAAAAAGCAACTAGTCTGTTTCTGTACACAGACCAGTTACTTTATTATTATATGAACTGATTACATCGAGATCCGCCCGTTTTTGCGAAGAATAACAAACATCCAATCGTCCATCTTATAATAGCAATATTTTTTATTTTAGGCTCAACAACTTAGTAAATGAACTGAGACTACAACTCGTCGGGAAGCTGCCTTCGGCCTCCGAGCAAAACAACGAACAGCTCCAGGAAGATTTGGAACGAGAAAAGTCAAGATACACAGAACTCCTCAAAAAGCACAAGCAAGTCACCGAGCACCTTAGCAATATGCTCATAGAAAACACGAACTTATGCGAGAAAGCACTATTAGCCGAAGCAGCAAAAGATAAAATAGAAAGGAAGTTAAACGAATTGACCGAACAGTGTAACCAGACAATAGAAAACTTGAATACTTCAGAACCCCAAGATGAAAGTCAAAAAACGTCGGTTGTTGATTATCTGAAAGAAATAAAGTCGAGATTGGAAGACTTGCAGTCTGTTAATCTGAAGAATAATGAGGAATTGATTGATCATGAGATTAAGTTATCGTTTGTGAAGGATGATGATGTTGAGAAGATCAATGATGACGTGCCTTTGAATGAGGACCAGGCGGTTTTAGAGGAAGAGAAGAGGGCTATGGGCCAGGTTCGTTTCTATTCAAGGCATATTATCTTACAAACGTACACCGAATTCTATCTTAGGGGGGTAAGATTTGTCATGCATTTTATAGCGCCTTTTTCCCGTGGGGATAGCGATGTCCATTTGCTTCGTCTCTGCGTTGATATACCAATCAGCCAGCGTTCAATTTGATCGTCCTTTAGTCGTATTTCTTATGACTGAGAGTCGTGGTCATTATATGGAACTAGCTGGCGCCCGCGGCTTCGCTCGCGTTAATCCCTTAGCGGATGCCTACGTCATAACATCTACCTGCATGCCAAATTTCAGCCCGATCCGTCTAGTCGTTTTGGCTGTGCGTTGATAGATCACTATGTCAGTCAGTCACCTTTGAATTATGTACATATAGGTTAAACACACAACGACTATCTTGGCAATGGTAATGGAGTGGTCTGCCATTGACTTCTCCATTTCACACACTAGCTGATAATCATCAACCAGAGTTCAGGTTTCCTCACCATGTGTTCCTTTACCAGAAGCAAGTAGTAGTCGATAAAAACTATAAATGAGTCAGATCAGTCAGATATACTTGTGTAGTACGAAACGAACAGGGTTTGAACCTGGGACTCTTGCAGCCACAGGCGGGTCTACCGCTTAGCTACCACCGCTTCCAACTCCCATATGAAACTTGTTATCTGTACCAGGACCCTTAGACGAAGTCAGATTTTAATATCGAAATCGAAGTTTGCAAACGCTAAAATGTATGAGATGACATAAGGTAACGCTAAATCACGTGGTCGATCGCCATCGTCATCGCAAGTTCATAGAGAAAACGATTCGAAACCATAGAGTAACGAACTGTTTTATCGCTTACTTTCATACATTTGACGTTCGCTTTCGCGTTGATGACGGAAGAAAATTGTTTTTGTCATCTATCGAAACGATTACGAACTTAGATATCGTATCGCTACGAATCAAATCAGGGTTAAGAAGATTTAATTCAGTTGATTTATATCGTGATTTAAATCAAATGTTTTTTTTATTAAAAAACCGTTGATTTTAATCAATAAGTTTAAAAAAAAAATTAAAGAACGACTTAAGACTTGAGTGCCAATGACCATAAGGTATATTTTCCCGTGGATTGTCACAAAAAAATCTAAACGTTTTAGGGAATTTCCCCGACTCTAATTCTGGTGCACATGTGCGTGCAGTGCTATTGTTGAAGTGTTTAAAAAAATCGGGTATTGTTTTCTCCGAAATGCATTGGCTATTTTGATGTATTTGTGATTGATTAATGAAAGCGTGCATACGAATGGTCACCTACAAAAAAATGGCTGAAATAAGATGCTGTATGTATGGATTCATTTAAAGAAAAACCGTCTGTTTGATGATGAGCAAGTTATAAATAAAAACAGTTCCCACTGATTGGTGGTTAGCAATGCACAGCACAATATAAAAAATGCATTACTCATAAAGAATAAGAGATATGTAAAAAAATCAAAAAAATCTGATTTAAATCAAATTAATCCGACTATTTTGATTTTTTTTTTTTAAAAGTCATGATTTTTATCAACCCTGAATCAAATGAAACTTTGGCTAAACCTGCAGGTGGCTCTGAACCAAGAGTTGCAAGAGCTGAACCGCGCGATGGCCATCAAGGCGTCCGTGGTGCAAGCCATCCTGGCCAACAACAAGGACATGCTGGACAGCCACCACAACCTGCGCGAGAACGAGGAGAGGATCGCCAAGCTCGAGAAGGAGCGAGACGAACTGATGCAGCAACTCAAACAGACTAAGGTACGGTCTTTCACATTATTCAATTCATTTATTAGATTTCTTATCATACATTCAGTTATAACTACTAATACAGTACAGTCCACGAGGCCTAAGCTGAGCTTTGCATTTGTGTGAGTGATTCCGAATAGTAAGTGCGCAGCAGATTGCGCAGAACAAGTGACATCTCACACATCACGCTGGTTGTCAAAATGTTGTACAAACACTGCCTTTTTATACTAACTGTGTGCACTCACACAAATGCATAGCTCAGCTTAGGCCTCGCGGACTGTAACTGGTTTGAGTAGGTACAATATGAACCCTGTCGGGTATTAGCATATGTAGAAAGATGGAACGGCAGGCGGATTCGAATAAGAAATTTGTGATTCGGTGTTAATTTAAATTAAATATTACAATTTATAATGAAGTCAAATAGATAATTTTAATAATAGTAATAATAACATTAAAGTACATACATATGGTCATTCATAATTGTCCTATTATGTAAACAATCTTCACAGTACTTTTTGTTGAATTTTGTTGAAAATAAATCAAATATTAGTTCAAACCTACATTACAAAAAAAATACTACCTATACATACATTTATATTACCTACTAGCTTTTGCCCGCGGCTTCGCCCGCGTGAATTTCCCACGGGAACAGTGCTTTTTCCCGGGATAAAAAGTAGCCTATGTGCTATTCCAGGTCATTATCTACCTCTGTGCCAAATTTCATCGAAATCCGTCCAGTAGATTTTGCGTGATTGAGTAACAAACATCCTCACAAACTCACAAACTCACAAATTCACAAACTCACAAATTCACAAACTCACAAACTCACATCCAAACATTCGCATTTATAATATTAGTATGGATTACAAAAAATAAAACATTGAAAAATTTTAAAAGGGGAACCCATCGGTAGCGGAGCAAAGACCCAAGCTAAATTATTATTGTTATTAAAGTACGAATACACAAGATTATTATTATTATTAAGGTACGATTTGGAAATTGACATCCCTTAGTAAGTTGGCATTTTCGGAATTTGTCATTTTACGGTTGTCGTTTTCAGCCTGATAGTTCGGTCAATAAAGTAGTTGTACAATGCGTGAGCGGGACCCTAAGCGATTTCTGCAGAAACCTAATCAGGGTGCTTAGGAGAAGACATACTAAAAGTCCTGGAGTTTAGAAGGCGAGGCGGAGGGAGCGGGGGGGGACAAAAGGTCTCTATTTTAGGTTTTTTGCCAATATCCCAAAAACGGTGCGTTTTAGCAAAAAATGTTCGTTTTAGCAAAAAATGTTCTATGATGAAATGAAAGCTTATAAATTTTTCTATAACTTTGATTATATGTATACAGTTTTTACAAATTTGGTCACTAAAGTACTGTTTGCCGGTCAACTCGAAGAGATCCCTTATTGGGATAAGTCCGCCATTGTGTTCCTCTCCTCATTTTTACACGACTGATCGAAAAAGGAGTGTTATGTTTTCAGGGTTCATGTATGTAAGTTTTTTTCATTCCACCATAAGTCCTGAACGGCTGAACAGAAATTGATGAGAGTGGTATTTTTAGATTCCCTGCATTCCTCTGAGTGACAAAGGCTATGTGAGTTGTCGGTCGTGTTTTTTGTTTTTTAATAATTAGCTTGTTTGTGTTTTGTATCGTGTATTACAACAACAATGTTATGCAACAACAACGACAACTGTAGCGTAGGTCGGGGGTTGCCGAGTATAGTTTTAGTAAGTGAGTGACCCGTTAATTTAGAATGTCTTCATCTCACGTTAGTTTTAATGATACACTTGTAGAATAAAGTATCGTTGAGTTAGTATCCCATAAACACAAGTCTGACATTAGGGCTTACTCAAATCAAAATCAAAAATTCTTTATTAAATCTTGGCCTTCAAAGAAGGCTCCTTTTCACGTCAAAAACTAATTATTTAATCATAGTATATTATGTCTCAAAGCTACAAACTACTAGCATTTCGGAACGACCACTGCTGAGAAGAAATGCCGAAAGAAACTCATGTAACAGTCTTCGTCGCCTAACATGCCAGAGGGGCTATCTATCCTAATCCTAACTAATATTATATAAAAGTGAAAGTGAGTTTGTTTGTTGGTTTATTTGTTTGTTTGTTACCTCTTCACGCTTTATCTACTGAACCAATCTTTCTGAAATTTCGCATACACAGTTACAAGCACGGAGAAGGACATAGGGTACCGTTCATCCCGGGAAAAGGCACAGTTCCCGTGGGAAATTCACGCGGGCGAAAGCTAGTTAGAAACATTGTGTACAGTCAAAAATAAAATAAATATAAGAAACAAATATAATATAATAAAACATGTTATGTTTGTGCTAT
The DNA here is from genome assembly GCA_018467065.1 of Ephestia elutella. NCBI lineage: Eukaryota > Metazoa > Arthropoda > Insecta > Lepidoptera > Pyralidae > Ephestia > Ephestia elutella. The sequence goes on from CM031588.1 coordinate 11,679,385, forward strand.
TTGGCCGTATACATTTATTAATTATGACAGGTCAAGGACCCGTCACACGAGGAGCGCCGCACCAAAGTGTCCTCCCTCGAAGCGGAGATATCCGATCTCAAGAAGAAATGTCAGCAGCAAGCTAATATCATCAAGACGAAGGAAAAGAACGAAGCCAAGATCGCCGCCCTGAACGCCGAGCTGCAATCTATGAAGGCTACTAAGGTAGTTATATAGTTTAACAGCCATTTCGCACTTTATAACTGCCTCTATTTGAGTTTTCGGGAATGCTGAAAAAAAAAAGAAAATTATTCGCCAACTTGGATTTGAAAATAGACATCTGTAATCAGCACTTTCGGAAACTCCGAAAATTATGGTCCATTTATTCATAATTGTTCTATTATGTAAACAATCTTCACAGTACTTTTTGTTGAATTTTGTTGAAAATAAATCAAATATTAGTTCAAACCTAAACATTCTAAAGTAAAACATTAATTAACCACGAAAGTAATTTCCTAAAAAGTCTATTTGAATTTTAAATTGTCGTAAAATCAAAAAAAGACATAGTAAGATTGCTTACATGATAGGACTGGTAAGAATAAATGGAGTTTACTATGCGATTTAAATGCCATCGGGTTTTGTAATATTTGTCAAGTTGTCAGCTTGTCATTCAAAACCATTTCAAACCATTTGAAACTAACTTCACTACATATACATTTGTAAGAAGAGAGGAGTGAAGTTGCTAAAGCCCGACCCAAGTTTTGATTCTAATTGGACTGTATACATTTGTCAAAGAGTCCAGAGTGAAGTTGTTACAGCCCAACCTAAGTTTAGATAATCGGATAATCGGACTGTATACGTAATTTGTCAGGTGAAAATAATCAGGCAAATGCGCGAGGAAAGCGAGAAGTTCCGGAAATGGAAGGCGGACAACGAACGTGCAATGTTGCGCTTGCGCAATGAAGACCGGAAGCGCGCCACCGCCATGGCCAAGATGGAGTCGCTGCACGCCAAGCAACAGAATGTACTTAAGCGGAAGATGGAGGAGGCCGTCTCCATCAATAAGAGATTAAAGGTAACTTGTTATGTTACAATCACACTGTCAAGGCCTTAAAGGGCCATTTAGACGGTACAAGTTTCTTGCCTGTTGAATACGATTAAATTGAAGCAATAATTTACTTGCATAGTCTAAACAACACGTAACATTAATTTGATTAAAAAAAAGATCCGGCTAACAAGACGCGTGAGTATCCGTATCAAAATCATTAACACGTAACATTCTTGATCTGGTATGCAAGTTTGGATTCAAAGTTTTTCTTGGTGTAAGCAATACATGCAATAAAATGTCATTCAATTCTTGCATGAAAAATTTGACAACGCAAATACGTGCAATTCTGAAGTAACCCGCTAAAAATGGCACGTGCACATACAAATCTGTATTTCAAAAATGGAACGAAATAATTGCCTAAACAATTGTATACGTGTAAACAGAACACATTGGCAATTATTGTATGTCAAGATTTACATTAAATAATTGCATTCAAGTTTTTTATTTATATCACCATGTAAACAGTTGCTTTCAATTATTGAAAGTCAAATCTTGCACTTAAATTATTGCATGCAATTATTTCTCTTGTATGTTCAAGAAACTTGCACCGTCTAAATGGCCCTTAAATAGGGACTCTTGAATAATAAAAGATATTGTATAACATTTATGACTGTAAATATTTAATAACAAAGGATAATATAAAATATGCGTGTCATCAGCCAAGACTAATAGACGAAGAGTGTCATATTTGACAGATACGCAGTCCGGGCAACCGTCGTGCGAAGCAGTCCTGCTAACCCCCTAGGGTTGGGGTTGCCCGGCATTTGTTCTTCTTGAACACACACTAATATTTTTTATTTTGCTACTGCTGGGCAAAAGCCTTCCCCTTATCTCTCCAACTACCTCTCTCCACACACATCAACAAGAGATTGAAGGAATCACACTAATATTATAATCTTCGGAACTACTGAACCGATTAAAAAATTCTTTCACCAATATGGTCATCGTTTTATAGTGAGACTGTAAATGTTGAATGAGGTGCCATAATAATGGATGAGATAGTATAACACTTGTTACACCGGATTTTGTCGAGCCGATTCAAAAAGAGCAATTTTTGTCAATAATTATATTAAAATGTGAAATTGAACCAATGAGGGTCAAGTTTTCCGCTCACTAATGGGCGCTATTGGCGATTGACATCATCAGTTGTCAAATTTAAATGACAGTATTGTACCATCTGACAGACCTCACTCGCCAACAACAGTTTGTAAAATATAGCTTGATCTTTATGACGAATGTCAAATAGTATTAAAATAATACATCTGTCTTTGTCGCTCTCATTTCGAATGTATCAGTTCATCCTGCTGTCATAGAGATCAAGCTATATTTTACAAACAGTAAGTAGTGAGTGGAAAAGCAATAACCACATTGTATTTGCATAATTTTTCCTTTTTTATGAATAAAGATATTATTATACTAGCTGTCGCCCGCGGCTTCGCCCGCGTGAGTTTCGCTTAGATGAAAAATCTCTCTTGGTTGAGCTTTTCATCAGATGTTCCAGATCTTAAATTTTTATACGTCAGCAGAAAATGCTCATCAGGTTGAAAGACTTTTAATAAGGCGCCATTTCCATATATGTTATAGTGTAGCTGGTCTCTTGCAGTTGTTCATCAGATGTTCCAGATCTTCAATTTTTATACGTCATCAGAAAATGCTCATCAGGTTGAACGACTTTTGTTAAGGCACCATTTCCATATTTCTTATAGTTTAGCTGTTCTGTTAAGGTTATTCATCAGGTGTTCCAGTTTTCAAAATAAATTGTAGCCTAAATGTTGCCCAGGCTTAATAGCTATACAACAAAAAAGTTTCATTCAAATCGGTTCAGTACTTTCGGAGATTAGCGTGATCATACAGACAGACAGACAGACAGACAGACAAAAAATTAAAAAAAAAATTTTTGCTTTCTATTATTCTTTTCAAGTGTCCCTCTATCCATTTCAGTCAAAAATACAAAATGTACAGACAAAATATTTTTTTTTCTTATTATATGTATAGATATAAATTATTTATTATCATTATTTCCATTGAACAGGAAGCTCTAGAGAGACAAAAGAACACAGCGCTGAAACGCAACGCGAAGGGCAGCGTAAAGGCTGGTGCGGTGCAACAATACATCGAGCAGGAGCTGGAGGTCCACCTCAGTATTGTGGAGGCTGAGAGGTCCCTGGAGGAACTCATGGAGTATAGGTATGGACGAGTGAAATGTAACATTTATGTATGTAAAAGGTTTCAAGGGCAGCGTGAAGGCTGGTGCGGTGCAACAATACATCGAGCAGGAGCTGGAGGTCCACCTCAGTATTGTGGAGGCTGAGAGGTCCCTGGAGGAACTCATGGAGTATAGGTATGGACGAGTGAAATGTAACATATATGTATGTAAAAGGTTTCAAGGGCAGCGTGAAGGCTGGTGCGGTGCAACAATACATCGAGCTGGAGCTGGAGGTCCACCTCAGTATTGTGGAGGCTGAGAGGTCCCTGGAGGAACTCATGGAGTATAGGTATGGACGAGTGAAATGTAACATTTATGTATGTAAAAGGTTTCAAGGGCAACGTGAAGGCTGGTGCGGTGCAACAATACATCGAGCAGGAGCTGGAGGTCCACCTCAGTATTGTGGAGGCTGAGAGGTCCCTGGAGGAACTCATGGAGTATAGGTATGGACGAGTGAAATGTAACATATATGTATGTAAAAGGTTTCAAGGGCAGCGTGAAGGCTGGTGCGGTGCAAAAATACATCGAGCTGGAGCTGGAGGTCCACCTCAGTATTGTGGAGGCTGAGAGGTCCCTGGAGGAACTCATGGAGTATAGGTATGGACGAGTGAAATGTAACATATATGTATGTAAAAGGTTTCAAGGGCAACGTGAAGGCTGGTGCGGTGCAACAATACATCGAGCAGGAGCTGGAGGTCCACCTCAGTATTGTGGAGGCTGAGAGGTCCCTGGAGGAACTCATGGAGTATAGGTATGGATGAGTGAAATGTAACATATATGTATGTAAGAGATTTCAAAGGCAGCGTGAAGGCTGGTGCGGTGCAACAATACATCGAGCAGGAGCTGGAGGTCCACCTCAGTATTGTGGAGGCTGAGAGGTCCCTGGAGGAACTCATGGAGTATAGGTATGGATGAGTGAAATGTAACATATATGTATGTAAGAGATTTCAAAGGCAGCGTGAAGGCTGGTGCGGTGCAACAATACATAGAGCAGGAGCTGGAGGTCCACCTCAGTATTGTGGAGGCTGAGAGGTCCCTGGACGAACTCATGGAGTATAGGTATGGACGAAGTCGTGGTCATTATATGGAATGAAACACACACAACGACTCTCTTGGCAATTTTAATGGAGTGGTTTGCCATTGCCTTCTCCATTTCACACACTAGCTGATAATCATCAACCAGAGTGCAGGTTTCCTCATTTCCTTCATCGGAAGCAAGTGGTGGTCGATGAAAACTAACTTGAGTCAAATTGGTATACAAACTCATGTAGCCCGGGCTGGATTCGAACCTGTGATTTTGCATCCACAGGCGGGCGCCCTACCACTCGGCCACCACCGCTTCACTCATACACACATACAAATTATCACGCCTTTTTCCCGTGGGGGTAGGCAGAGACTAGCGATTTTTTTTAGCAAGTGGAAATAGCTAGTCTCTCTCTGGTAAACTTAGCTATAAGTAAATTTCTTGACGTCAATAAGCGATGTTGTACAATGAGGGCTATCGTTTCTTCGTTCACTAGTTCGCGTTAATGGCAAGTGACGTCTGTCAGATGGGACAATACTGTTATTTGAATTTGACAACTCATAACAGTATTGACACTATAACTATCTGACAGATCTCTCTCGCCAGTAGCGCCAACTAGTGAGCGGAATAACGATAACCCATATATATATATAACTCTAAGGTGATTGACTGACTGACATAGTGATATATCAACGCACAGCTCAAACCACTGGACGGATCGTGCTGAAATTTGGCATGCAGGTAGATATTATGACGTAGGCATCCGCTTAGAAAGGATTAACGCGAGCGAAGCCGTGGGCGCCAGCTAGTATATATATATAATTATATGTAACTCAAAGGTGATTGACTGATTGACATAGTGATCTATCAACGCACAGCCCAAACCATTGGACGGATCGGGCTGAAATTTAGCATGCAAGTAGATGTTATGACGTAAGCATCCGCTTAGAAAGGATTAACGCGAGCGAAGCCGCGGGCAAAAGCTAGTTGTGAATAAAGAAGTAGTACCTTTGTACTTAGTTTTACTATATTTTGTTTCCTATCTACGTATTTGTTGTGTACAAAAATTAATAAATAAATGAAAAGAATTTAATTTGTTTTCGTTCGCAGAGCATGGATAATGGAACAGATCGAGAAACTGCGCAACAGCACGGACGATGAGACGAATCGCAAAAAGATCGCGGAGCTGGAAGACGACCTGGCGCTGCGCAAGGCCCAGATATCAGATCTACAGCAGAAGATTCTCACCGCAGACCAAGGTGTGGTCTTGACGCAGAAAGTCACTTTCGCAAAAAAATCTAAAAAATTTGGTCACTTTCGCACAATGTCACTTTCGCACAACGTCACTTTCGCATGTCACTTTCGCACAACATCACTTTCGCATGTCACTTTCAAACAAAATCACTTTTGCACAACGTCACTTTCGCAGAATGTCTTTCTGTCTTTCTATTTTTGGAAAATACCTTGAATGACATTCTGCGAAAATGATGCGAAAGTGACCTTTTGAGAAAATGACGATGTGCGAAAATGATCTTTTGCGTAAGTGACATTATGCAAAAATGACTAAATTGTTACGATGACGTTTTTGCGAATGGGACATTGTGCGTCAAGACCACAAAGGTCACTAGTTTTTTAGTAGCTATATCTATCTACTTTCTGTCGAATGCCCTAAGTTTAGTAAAATAATATTTTCGCTATAACTCAAATTCTCGCTAATAAATGCGAAACTTTGTTGAAACACGGGTACAGGTTTCAGACCTGACATCTTAGATTAACAATACAGAAGAACAAGATACACACACCCTAAGTAACCTCGATGGAAAACAAAATCGTCCGAGCGTAAATAGGTTCATTTAAATTTAGCTCTTATTTAGCATGCACACAGCGGTGAAACTAGACTGGCAGTGAACTTTCACCGATCAGAGTTTTGCCTCTGACACTTTTTGAATGGGACTGGTCGTTTATCAGTTTATGATACGTCAATGCGTGAAATAAAATATCGAGTACGTACGGAATTTCAGCATAGCTAGAATAACCTGCTTTTAGCACAGCTAGCTAACCTATTACTATTTACCTATTATTTAGTTGACAATAAATGATTATCTTATCTTATCCTATAACGGTCTTACTACAAGACGATGTCTAAAGTTAAATACTTGTTAAACGTGCACGTGTATTTTAATTGTAAGGGTAATGTTACCGTTACAATTAAAATACACGTGCTTTAATGACATTTTCTATTTGTCAGTATCTTTTTCTTATGAACGGTTAATGTGTTTAGCAAGTATTTAACTTCAGACATCGTTTTGTAGTAAGACAGTAACGCCCGGTTTCCGAAAAGCATGTCAAGTATTGAATTTGGTAACAGAGTGTCATATTTAACAATCTGCTAAACAACTTTGGGTTTCTGAAAAGCTATTCACCGTAAAATTATCTAATCGACTGTTTGACTTTTTTCATTCACTCATTCATGTTTGTTTCTGTCCAACTAGTAGTGCGACAAGGATCTTTTTGCACGTGGTAGAAAACGTAACTAATGTCTAAGCTATTAAAATTTCACATTTGAAACGTAGGTGCCGCCCTCACTCACGTGCAAAAAGATCGTGATCGCAGTGTAGTTTTGTCTTTTCCATTGACAACAAATGTCAAATTTTAAGGACGTACCTTGCTCTATGGATCTGACATTTGGAACAACAAATCGATGACAAACTGTCACTAGGTTTGTTCAGAAACCCAAACTGCTTATAAATAGAGATTATCAACTTGCTACGTAATTTTTTAATTGATTTGCGTTTCAGAAACCGGGTGTGTTTCCCACACTAATCTGGGTATTATTCAAAATTTTCTTAATCCTGGAGCAATCTCCGCAACAGTGTGTTAAGCTCAGCTTTTAAAATTTAAAATTATTTACCACCAACCATTATGTTTCGACAGAAAACAAATCCCGCACGCAATGGGACAACATCCAATCGATGTTAGAAGCCAAAGTCGCTCTAAAGTGCTTGTTTGAGTTGCTGGTGGACTCCAAGCGGGAACTTCAGAACCAGAGCGAGAAGGGATACCAGGCCAGATACGAGGAGGTCAAGGAGGCACATGATAGGTCAGTTTTGTATACCCACCAATGGGACAACATCCAATCGATGTTAGAAGCCAAAGTCGCTCTAAAGTGCTTGTTTGAGTTGCTGGTGGACTCCAAGCGGGAACTTCAGAACCAGAGCGAGAAGGGATACCAGGCCAGATACGAGGAAGTCAAGGAGGCACATGATAGGTCAGTTTTGTATACCCACTAATGGGACAACATCCAATCGATGTTGGAAGCCAAGGTGGCTTTAAATTGCCTGTTTGAGTTGCTGGTGGACTCCAAGTGGGAACTTCAGAACCAAATCGAGAAGGGATTCCAGGCCAAGATACGAGGAGGTCAAGGAGGCACATGACAGGTCAGTTTTGTATACCAACCAATGGGATAACATCCAATCGATGTTGGACGCTAAGGTCACCCTGAAGTGCCTGTTCGAGTTGTGGTATCCACCAACTCGAACAGCCACTTCAGGAATACCAGGGTGACCCTCTAATGAGACAATGTCCAATCGTGTACTAGAGTCCACCAAGAGGGAGCTGCAGAACCAGAGCAGGAATGGATTTCCGGCCAGATACAAGGAAGTCAAGGAGGCACATGACAGGTCAGTTTTTTATACCCACCAATGGGACAGCATCCAATCGACGTTGGAAGCCAAGGTCGCCCGGAAGTGCCTATTGGAGTTGTTGGTGTCCATAAATTCCTTCTCGCTCTGGTTTTGCAGTTCCCGTTTGGTGTCCTTGGTGTATTACAGTCCACCAAGCGGGAACTGCAGAATCATGGTGAGAAAAGATTCCAAGCCAAATACGAGAAGATCAAGGAAGCGCATTATAGGTCAGTTTTGTATACCCACCAATGGGATAACATTCAATCAACTTTGGCTTTCAATGTCGATTGCATGTTATCCCATTGGTGGTAAAACTGACCTTCCGAATGTCACATTCGAAATAATTGTAATTTTTCATGAAGAAATTCACATAATTTAGAGTTTAATTACGAAGTGGAAAAAATATTAAGGTGCCAACAGTGTATTTTTTAATAAAAATACATATTTTCGGCTTAATTAATTAATAAAGGCATGTGAAATTTAGAAAAAAATTCAGCTTTCAAGTCATGAAACTTAAAATTTTCAGCGATAACATATATAGTCAACCAGGGTAATTGTAAACGCTTTTGATTTTTTGGTTACCTTCATCAATATTATGAATCATATTTTTTTCATTTATTTTATATATTGTTATCGATGTCAGGGTTAAGAGTACAAATTTAACAATATTTTGTTATATCGCTGAGGGTTATTATAGAAAATAAAAGAAAGTAAGTACTTACACGGTATATATTCGGTTTCAAATAAAATATTCACCAAATAGGATACTTCACAATATATTCACTGAATTCACAAAATTTGTACATAATTCCGTCTTATAATCCGGAGACAACCTCTGCTCTTTGCAGTCAACACAGTAATGTCAGATTACAGTCGCCGCACGTGGCTCGCCCCACTACCCCTACTCTTTTAGAGAGAGAGGTGGGGCGGACCACGAACACGCGACCGTTTTAATCAAAACAAAGCTTTATTTTCTTAAATCTATTTTAAACGTATTATTTATGTTGCAGTTAAATAATAGTAAACCATTAAATATATTTAGGATTATTTTATAAGCTAACAATATTAACAAAAAAATATATGTCGATGTTATATGATAACTTGGCTATATTTTAATGTAATTACTTAATTATTAATCGCTTTTAAAAGTCTATAAACACCTGTTTACAATTATCATCCACCCATCACTTTTTTCAACTTTTTTGCTTTTTGGGGTAATTGGAAACACCAAACTAGACAACTGTTAAAGATACACAGGCTATTAACTTTTAATCCTAATATGAAAGATTTGTAGAAGGTATTGTAGACTGCTCGTTTTCACTCATATTAATGGTATATGTTAGGACGATTCTCTTTTATTTCCAACAATAGCACCTTGCAGCCGCTATGTGGGTTCTTTTTAAAGGCACTTACCTGAAAACACTTGCTAACGAAACGACAAGAGGAGTTTGAGAGATATGAGGTAATAAAGGATCTTACATACTACAAATATACAAGATACGCGCGAAAAACATAACGCTTCCTTTGCAGTCGGGTAAAAACAACATTTACAGGCATGTTGTATGTAGATGCTGCTTGTCTATAAGTTTTTTTTAATTCCATAACATCCTTAACTGCATTAGAAATATGCTCCAATGAGTACTTAAATCCCGTTTATTCCTATTATGTAAACAATATTACCATGTCTTTTTAGATTTTTAAAGAAGACTTTTTTGGAAATAACTTTCGTGGTTAATGAATGTTTTACTTTCGAATGTTTAGGTTTGAACTAATATTTGATTTATTTTTAACAAAATTCAACAAAAAGTACTGTGTTTACATAATAGACCGTAAACCGGCCAAGAGTGAGTCAAACTCGCGCACTGAGGGATCCGCATACACGCAAAGCATCTCACATCATACCTTTAACTAAAAGACAAGTTTCAAAAACAAACTTAACTTTGCAGTTCGATACCCTAAGATTCATACTGAATCCAGCGCAAAAATAAGTTTGTAACACTATTTTTTAGACTTCCAACAACATATTTACAATTTTCAGATTTGTTCCTGTATAAGTACTGTAAGACCTTGCATTTTGAAAAATTTCATACTTTTAGATCAATGGGAAGTACCCCATAGGTTTTGATTGCTGCCTAAAATCGCAAAATATGCGAAAATTCGCAACATTTACGGTAATATCTTTTGATCGCGTTGACGTATAGGCACAGAATTAATATAAGTACTACGTACAGAAAGGAAACTCCCTGCCCCTCCCGCAATATGGCACCCCCCCGCTCCTTCCGCACTTCTACCCCGCCCGTTTGAGTCGAGGTACACTATTTAACGGGGTTAGCAGCTGCGACTGCGAAGCGTATCTCAAGCTACTTTTACGTTTCGCTTTTATAGATAGAAAGAAACGTCGTTTCAATGAAATTATTATGGTAAGGTACTGCGCAGTTAACCTTTTTTATCTAGTACAAACTAAAAAGGACGTTTTTATAAACCGAAGGATGAATACAGGTAGGTAAGCAAAGTAATTAAAAATATTACACATCATTAGATATTAATTTTTTCGTTATATGCCATTTTGTGGGTAAATGGGAGCAACATATGAGAATTAAAGTTTATTATAATCCTTTCTGAATAAATGTTGAGTAAAGTTATTATCCAGTAAGACGCTGATATCAAACAGCATGGCAGACATAATGGAACGAACAGAGTTGTCACTTTCAACATACAACATTGTCGCGGCGTCTTTAAAAACAATAATTTTGCGGTGGCGACCCTAGTTGTTTAACGCACACATTGACGTGTTCCACGGATATACAGTTTCATTTGTAGTAGTAGTACCCGCCCCTGTGGTATAGGTTTGATTATTTTTTTGCTGAAAGTTCGATATTAATTTCAACTTGATACCTTTAAGCGTTCCTGATAAAAAAAAGTTTGACAGACAGACGGACAACAAAATGATCTTATAAGGGTTCCGTTTTTGCTTTTGGAGGTACGGAACCCTAAAAACGGAGTTTACTTGGTTTCTCTTTTTCGAACATATATTGGCATCCTGTTCATTATCTGAAAAACAAAGTGTTTACTTTTACCCACTACCGCCTACTATGCATTTTATATAATTGTTTCCAATTACCCATACCGTTTACAATTGCCCCAAAAGTTGTTTACAATTAACCCATGATACAATTTACTGATGGGTAATTGTAAACATCTATTTACTGCGTACCGGTTTACTATAAGTGTTCAAAAACGATGAAAAAGCAAAGGTAAACCTTATATTAATCTATCAAAACTAAAGGGGTTATCTAAACCCTTAACTTTCATTAACAAATTGAAGTTTCAAATATTTGTCGCAAATTGTAAAACCACTTTATTTTAAGGACTTTTTTTAGCAACACACAAAGTTAAGTTATATTTGACGTGATTTTGATAGCTAACGCCATAGACAATAGAACAAAGTTGTGTTCAGAATTAAATAACATTATTTTTATTCATATTACATAAGAGTTAGGCACGAAACATAGCAAGCGCCCGGGGCGCCGCGCCCCGGGCGCTCTGTGCAGCCGCGCGCCCGCGGCGGCTGGGAAGGCGCCCGGCGCGCGTTTACCGCGACCTGAAAATGGCCTTTTTTCTATTTCATATATGAATTTTTCAGTATCAAACATGGTTACCGAACAAAACGGGCGCCTCATTCGTTTCCTATGTTTTGTAAAATTGAATCCTGTACAAACTTGCATACGAGCGTCTCGGGCGCAAGAAGGACGCGCGCCCGCCGAGCGCCCGCCGCGCGACCGACGCGCGTTTCTTTCGCGGCCGCACCTCGGACGCTTGCTGTTTCGTTTCATACTAATCCATACAATTTAACAAAGCGTCCCGGGCGCGCGCCCCGGGCGCTTGCTATGTTTCGTGCCTTATGCTCACTGTTTCCAATCACCCCTGTTTACAATTACCCTGGTTGACCCTATATATTTTTATAGAATTAGTTATTATATATTAAACTTTTAACCGAGCACTTTTGTTTTTAGACTAATATTATTAAAGATATTTGAAAAATAGTTGCTCAATCGGTACAAAATCTGTTCGAGAAAGTAGAACATTGTGTTGTGCAAAAAATCTTATTGCAACGCGTACACGCCGCGGTTAAGCACATATGATTTCTGTTTTTTGCAGCACACGTCATACCTCGTCTTAATTATTTATTATAAGAATATAGTATCGTTCTTCGTATCCCATAACACAAGTCTCGAACTTACTTTGGTGCTAACTCAATCTGTGTGATTTTCCTGTATATGTTGTCGCAACTATTGTATTAGGAGAATATCCTGTAATGATAAGTCTGTAAGAGTTGAAAATAAAATAAATAAATATATTTATTGACCGAGCGAGCGAAGCGAGCGAGGCTATAATTCAAGTTGGAGCGAAAAACACAGTGTTATGTATGTATGTATGTTTGTTCCGCGATAACTCTCGAACCGCTGTTCCGATTTTGATGAAAGTTGGAATATATGTAGGGATGGTTAATAGAATTTTCAAGTTCGTTGGGCATCAAAATCGGTCCAGCCGTTTTTGAGATATTTAATTTTTTGTGAAAATAAATATTGTATTTTAATAGTCGCGAGGTCTACGTTCGCAGCGAACGACTAGTTTAGTTAAATTGGATCTTTGGTCGTTTCGCTCCTCATGCATTTCGCACGGTGCGAATCGCCCAAGAGCCCTCTTTGAATGGGTTCTTTTGCACCGCGGTTCGATTAGCTTGTGGTGTGAAACGACCAGAGACTTTTTTTTATAAACCCACTAATACCTATTAGATACAAAAAGTCTTTATTGCACCATTTACAGAAAAAAATACATGCATTGTAATAAAATAGATACAAGTTTTATTATCACTGTGAAAGTTTTGATGTGTGAGTAAAGTGAAGATGTATGTTGGTTCACAAGTCTCGAACTTACTTTGGGGCTAACGTAATGTGTGTGATTTGTCCGTAGATGTTTATAAATATTCTTATTTGCCACCCTTTTTTGTCCTGTGATTTTTTTATTAATATTATATTTTCAGGTTGATGGTAGAATATGAACACGCCAAAACCGAGTTTGAAAGGCAGTTGGCCACTATCAAGATGCAGAGTGAGCAAAAGGTAGGCTCTAAAGATTAGTCATTATCATTTAAAAAATGCTCGTGAATCAGACCAATACTAGTCTTTTGATAAATCATTGAAAATAAATACCTAATAGAACCACTAGATTATACTTTTCCTAACGCTTGTACACTTGTAAATTTGAGGCTGCGATCTCAGGCAGTCCTGGCTATCAGATATTAAAACATTTTAGTGATAAGATCCAATCACACAACAATTTACTTATGTTTTTTGCCTATTGCTTTTTTTTTTTTAGCTTTGATTTGAATTTACACGACTGTTGTGTTCGAGGTTCATGTATTCCTGAAGGCCTTGACAGATACAGACGTGAGGTATCCTTAGACGTTATCCCGTTTACATTCTATCTAAAACTACTTGTCACGTTTTTTTTTATTTTTGTAAAATTAGTTATTTCCTAACCTCCAGAATATTCTGGGCAAAAGCCTCCTCCTTACTTTTCCACAAATGGTTAACAAGCTGTAAATTTTGAGGAGATTGGCAACGCAGTGGTTCGCGCGCTCGGCTTGCGATAGTGGCTGTTGAGCAATTTTCTATTCTAATATTTCTAATAAAAATTAAGGGGAAGTCACTTTCATATGTCTTTGTTTACACTAATATTCACTATTAAGGAACCTGTATAATAATTGTTAATTCCCAGTTTTGGAGGCGGTAGCAACCTTAACTTAAAGTAATTATAAGACGTCAACTAACTAAAAAACAAGTATACGACTATTTAAAAGTGCTATTTTTTTAGCCCATTTAAAAAATAGTACATTGTTCACGAGTGGGTGAAAGTAACTTTTTTAAGGCCCAAGACGGCGCTCGGGCGCCAATAGTTCGAGGGACTTAAAAAACTCTTTCACCCAAGGTAAACACTGTGCTTTTCATTACGAATACAAGGAAAGTAAAAATAAAAACATGAATTAGCTAAAGAAATGATGGATGGTTATCTATATATGTATCCTTCTTTTGCATCTAACTCTACTTTGGACGACGGTGGAAGCCTCCTCCGACTATACCACGTTGCGCGAGTACTATGCCGGACATCCGGTTTACTCGAAAAACTGTTCGCAAATCACTTCCTCTCCCTCGAAGTCCACAAGTCTAATGGACCCGATGGAATCCCTGCCGTTGTGCTCAAAACTTGCGCTCCTGAGTTGGCTCCGGTCTTGACGCGTCTTTTTCGACACTCCTACTCTTTAGGCGTCGTCCCGTCTGCATGGAAGATTGCTTTAGTCCACCCAATACCCAAAAAAGGTGATCGCTCTGACCCTGGCAATTACAGGCCCATTGCCATTACCTCCTTGCTCTCCAAAATAATGGAGTCCATTATAAACCGCCAGCTCCTGTTGTACCTCGAGGAGCACCAGCTTATAAGCGATCGCCAGTACGGATTTCGTCATGGACGGTCTGCTGGCGATCTTTTGTTATTCCTGACCCATAAATGGGCGAAAGCGGTTGAGAGTAAGGGGGAAGCCCTGACGGCCAGTTTGGACATGGCGAAAGCCTTCGATCGGGTCTGGCATAAAGCCCTTCTATCGAAGCTTCCTTCCTACGGGTTGCCCGAGAAATTATGCCAATGGGTTACCAGTTTCCTCACAGGGCGCAGCATTAAAGTCGTTGTTGACGGTTCATGCTCCGAATACAAGCCCGTGAATGCTGGTGTCCCTCAAGGCTGTGTTCTGTCCCCGACGCTCTTTCTTTTGCATATCAATGATATGCTTCAATCCAGCAGCATTCATTGTTATGCGGATGATAGCACGGTGGACACCTCTTATACCGGTCAAGGTAACATTTCTCGGGTGCGCGTCTCCGAGTGTCGAACAAGGCTTGTGTCTGAGGTTGAAACTTCATTACACCAGGTTTCAAATTGGGGTCACTGCAACTTGGTCCAATTTAACCCCAAAAAACACAAGTTTGTGCGTTCACCGCGAAAAAAAGCCCCTTCGTCGTATCTCCTTCGTTCCAGGGCGCTTCACTAGATACGCGGCCGAAGATCGAAATTCTAGGCGTCGAGATTTCGTGCGACGTTCAATTTCGCGGTCATCTTAAGGAAAAGGCTAAGTTGGCCTCCAAAAAACTGGGTGTCCTAGGCAGAGCAAGGCAGTATTTCACATCGGCGCATCGCCTTCAGCTATACAAGGCACAAGTTAGGCCGCATATATGGAATACTGTTCCCATCTGTGGGCTGGGGCACCTCAATACCAACTTCTCCCTTTAGACCGCGTTCAACGTCGTGCGATTCGCATCGTCGATGACGAGAATCTCGTCAGCCGTCTCGATCCTCTGGCTCTGCGTAGGGATGTCGCATCCTTGTGCATTCTTTACCGAATGTATCATGGGGAGTGCTCTGATGAATTGTTCGACGTAATACCTGCCGCAGAATTTCACCACCGTACCATCCGTCACAGGCTGAAGTTTCATCCATACCATCTGGATGACTGGCTGTCAACCACCGTACGTTTTAAAAGACACTTCGTGCCACGTACGACCAAACTGTGGAACCAACTTCCTGCGGCGGTATTCCCGAACCGATACGACATTGGAACCTTCAAAAAACGAGTCTACATCTTCTTGAAAGGCCGGCAACACTCTTGTGATACCCCTGGTGTTGCAGTAGTCCATGGGCAGCGGTGATCGCTTACCATCAGGTGACCCGCTTGCTCGTTTGCCGCCCTATGTTATAAAAAAAAAAAAATTGTTATAAAATATAGTATCGTTGAGTTAGTATCCCATAACACAAGTCTCGAACTTACCTTGGGGCTAACTCAATCTGTGTGATTGTCCGTATATATATGTCCGTATATATATATATATATAAATGATGAGTGAATTATACGGAAGCATAAACAAAACTCTAAACTTGAAAAAAAAATGATCGGCTTTAGCTTCCAGCATATTTTTTTTTCTGTGGCCGACCAACTATTTAGCTATAAGATTCTTTTCATTTGGTTCCATCATTGAAAAAATGATAAAAAAATCTATATTATAAAAAATTATAAAAAATATATATTCTTTAACTTCATGTTATTTCAATTTTACATAATATGTTGAATGGCTGTATAGGAAGTTGGAATATGGTTCAATAGAATAACGTGAAAATAGAACTAGTTTTTTTTTAAATAATTTGACAGCTGTCAGTTGAAAACGATTCTCCCTAGGGCTGAAAAGTATTACTTTCTCCACGCTCCTCAGGCAACTTCAGACTTACTTTCAGAGTATGAGTAATGAAAAATCATTTTACATATCTCTTGCTCTGTAAGTACACCCTTACACCCCTGAATGCCGGGGTGTATGACTATCATTACAGCATAGGTTTTGGAATTTGAAAAAAGAACTGTCATACTCATACTGCACGAAGAATATTTTTAAAAAGTTAATATTTTTTTTCTCGGTATCGATTAATTACTCGAATCGGAATCTAGACAATTTATTTTAATTAAATACACATTTTTTTCTTCTTAATAAATGTTCATTGAAACCTGCTGTCTTGTTGTTTACTTACCTCACAATCGATATGTAAAGCAGAGTATTTATCTCGGGCGTAAGCATCAATTGCATACTCGGGTTAATTAGCGCCTTCGCTTCGCTCAGGTGCCAAAAACCTCGTATGCAATTGATGTCATACAGCCCTTGATTAATAATCTACTATTCATTTCATTTCAGCTGACGGCGTTAGTGGCTCTTCAACGCGGAGTGGTGCGCGGCGACCGCAGCGAGGCGTGCAAGCATCTGCAGAACGTGATCCAGTACCAGCAGGACAAGCTGGAACAAGTCGAGGAAGAGAACGTACGTGCCAATATCACTTTGTGAATTTTTTTTTTGACCATCTGTTTTTAAAATCCAACGTCATCGAGGACTAAACTCCGTTTTTTCTTACTTGTCCTATTATGTAAATCTTCACAGTACTTTTTGTTGAAAATCAAGTAGTTCAAACTTAAACATTCTAAAGTAAAACATTTATTAACCACGAAAGTAATCTCCTAAAAAATCTATTTTAATTTATATTGTTGTAAAATCTTAAGGCCATGTCGTACCCCACATTCGAAATAATTGTAATTTTTCATGAAGAAATTTACCTAATCCATACTAATATTATAAATGCGAAAGTTTGGATGTGAGTTTGTGAGTTTGTGAATTTGTGAGTTTGTGAGTTTGTGAGGATGTTTGTTACTCAATCACGCAAAATCTACTGGACGGATTTTGATGAAATTTGGTACAGAGGTAGATAATGACCTGGAATAGCACATAGGCTACTTTTTATCCCGGGAAAAAGCACTGTTCCCGTGGGAAATTCACGCGGGCGAAGCCGCGGGCAAAAGCTAGTTAGACATATTTTCGGCTTAATTCATAAAGGCACCGAAAATTTTGAAAAAATTCAGCTTTCAAGTCATGAAACTTAAAATTTTCAGCGATAACATATATATATTTTTATATAATTAGTTAATATATATACTATATTAAAGTCTTAACCGAGCACTTTTGTATTTAGACTAATATTTTTGAAATAGTTGCTAAATCGGTACAAAATCTGTTCGATCCTGCCAACGAAAGTAGAACATTGTATTGTGCAAAAACTTATTGCAACGTGCACACACCGTGGTTAAGCGCATATGAATTTTGTTTTTTGCAGCTCAGGTCGGACCTCGTCTTAAAAGACAGATTGTTTACATAATAGGGCAATTAGGAAAAAACGGAGTTTACCTGGCAACATTACTGTGAAATATTTTTGAACATCTGTTTTTGAAATCTAACGCCATGCCGGTTTTAAACGCACGTACCTTTCTGATTGTCTACGTTTTGACTTTGTGAACCTTATTAAATTGCTTGTCATTCAAAGTCAAGAGCGTTTGAATGGTAGTTTAGATTGTAGCACAGATAGTTTAATACTACTAGCCGCGCCGCGGAGCTTCGCTCTCGTAGGAATTTTGGGATAAAAAGTATCCTATGTGCCATTCTCGGTACTTTTCTAACCGTGTACCAAATTTCATTGAAATCCGTTCAGTAGATTTTGCGTGATTTAGTAACAAACCTCTCGCACGTGAGTTAATAAATTATCATTAACTCACGTCACAGGGCGGGCGCTTCATAGAAACGGCGCGTCAAATATGCCTACTACTACTACAAATGAAACTGTATATCCGTGAACACGTCAGTAACACGTCAATGTGTGCGTTGTCATAGTCGAACGTCCCACAGTTACACAAGAACGGGGGAGAAGTGCGGAAGGAGCGGGGGGGTGCCATATTGCGGGAGGGGCAGGGAGTTTCCTTTCCGTACGTAGTACTAATATTAATTCTGTGCTCACGTCTAAAATTTAGCATTTATAATATTAGTAGGATGCTGGTACGGATGCACACTCCCATAATATGAAAATGCGCCTCTCTAAGTAGGCAATATCATTGCGTGAGCTAGTAAGTTTGCTATTCCTTCAGAAATTTGTTTAGGGTGCTTAGGGAGATAACATACTGAAAGTCCCGGTGTCTGGGAGTTAGGCTAAGCGAGATTTTTCGCTAATATCACGAAAACGGCACATCGAAGAGAAAAGTTATCTTATACTGAATGGAAGCTTATGGAATTCTCTACAACTTTTATTCTTTACACTTTTACTCATGTCCTAATAGTTTTGGAGCTACATGCTCCTAAAAAGACTCGTGAATCTGGTTATACACAAAAAGAATTTCATATCTGAGTGGTTATTCTAGAGACATTTCCGTTCAAACAAACAAACTGTACAGCTTTATTACCTTAATGTAGATAATATGAGAGTTTTTTTTGCTAGTAGTCCTATTTCCACCGTATTATGTATCGCAAAAGGTAGCTTCTTCTTTGCGGCCGAAACAGACTTCTGCGATTATTCAGATAAGCCAATGTTGAAAATGTTGAAATGGTATATGAGTTAAATAAATATTGTACAGGGTGACTTTTTAAACAGTATTCACAGCAGATTTAAATGAGCCTATCTCCAAAGATATATATGTAAAAAATGACAAAACTTTTGCTCTCCTATACAATCAGCTGATCTGAATTAGTATAGAAAATCTTTTACTATAAATTTATTTTGGAAGTTTAAGAAATCACCATGTACAATAAAAACAGAATTAAATTGTTACCATGACAACATGAAAGTGGACTATCTTGGACTGCCGTGGACTCTCTTGGACTGCCCTGAATATGAAATTAAGTATTTTAACTTAATTACGTTTAGGTATATAATCAGTCAGATATATAATTCCATCCATGATTTTTATTCTTAAGTTGTGTATACCAACCTCAGCGAAGAAGAAATCATCGTAAATGTTTAAAAATTGCATTATTTGTATAACAGACTAGTTTTTGTTGTGGATGACAAGAAGTGGATCGAAAAAACGAAAGACAGTTTCATAGAAAGAGGCTTACGCCCTGCAGTGTAATATCCCATGTTAAAGAGGCTTACGCCCTGCAGTGTAATATCCCATGTTAAAGAGGCTTTCGCCCTGCATTGTAATATCCCATGTTAGCTATAAAAATATTGGTACAGACACAAGCATTAATATATAAACAGGTCGGTTCGTAATACAATGTAACACGGTCTGCAATTGTAGAATCAAATAAAAATAGATGCTCGTGACCGTACAAAATGAACAGCGAGAGCGAAGAGACGTATCAAAGACGAAGACGAATCAAAATTTCGATAGCGTTGCTTCGTTTTCTCATGTATGTACAGTCAAGAGTCAAAAGTGCAGTCAGAATCTACAAGGCATTATGATCATTAAGGCTAGGCGATAAGGTCTTCGAGGTATGACTGTACTTATGACGCTTGACTGTACGAACACTCCGGATTTACGAGTAGCTATGTCATAATAATTTTGCATTGTCAACCTGTTTAGTTTATACCTATATGCGTTGAAAATGTCAGTTCTATGAAAATTCAAATTATAGACATGATTAATAAGGATTGCTCTGTTTATAAAACCTTGCAATACACTGAAAATAAATAAAAGCTTGTAAAAATCGATCGAGAAAATAGACGTTGGTGGCGCAGTAGTTGCGTGCTCGGCCTGCGTTACCCCGTTCGCACACGAGCAGTAGGAATTGGAGTTGCGTCAGCGTCGCGTTTTAACGCTAGGCGTTGGCGTGCTGTTATAACTTGTGGTGTTCTGCACACGAGCCGTCGCGTAGCCGTCGATCTCACAAGGTTTCAATGGTTCTAGATGTTTTTAGTTTCTTCAGATGAAGGGGGATTTTATATAACTTCGTTTTAACTCTTGTATGTATATTATAAAATCAAGTCCCTTTCTTCGTTTGTCTTTCTGTATGCAATACTCAGAAACTACTAAACGAATTTTCATGCGGTTATCGCCAATACACTGTGTATGGTCATGAGGAAGATTTGGTATATACTTTATGCGGGCGAAGCCGCGGGCAAAAGTTAGTAAAAATTAAATATACCTACTAGTCCAGCCAGTCTATTTTTGTCTGACCAAGCTGTTTGAGAAACACTTTTTAATACTACTTATATGATTTTATAGACAAGGGTACGAATTTTTTGTGGTATCCTTACTTATTATGGAATAAAGTTCCCCACCTCGTCTGTCTATCTGTCCGTTTCCAATAAATTCAAAAAACTAGTGAACGAATTTTCGTGCGGTTTTCACCAAAGGACGGGGTAGGTATTGAGAAAAGTTTTGGTGTGTAATTTACGCGGGCAAAGCCGCGGACAATAGCTAGTGTTGAAAAAATAAATAATCAAAATATTTTTCACGCGAGGATTTTAACGCCAGGTCGCAACGGCTGCCGTTATGACGGCTGCCGTTTTTAAAATCCTCATACGCAACGCCGCCTCAACTCCTCGTGTGCGGACTTGTTTGAAGATGTACGTGGTCGTTGCGCTGTCGTTCGACGCGCGTGCAACTCAACGCCAACTCAACGGCTGCGTGTGCGAAGTGCCTTAGTGGTTTAGGTCGGTCACGGCATGGCTGACCAAAAATTAAGTATCTCGAGCTCGAGCCGTTGGTACCGGCTGTTACAGAGCTCATTTAAAGAGCAACCCAAACAATTAAGGGAAACAGTCGCCGAGGCCGAAACCGGCCAGGAATACATTATCATCGGCTGCTTCCGTTAGAACCCACCAATCCGCAATGGGCTTGCGTGGTGGGTCCAAGCCTATCTTCCTTTTCATCCATATGGAAGGCCCCAGCAATGAGGCATTAATTGGGTCTAATTCCTGCGGGGTGACAGACGGGGCGGACGGGAGATAGTCAAGGCGAAAGCGGGGAGCGGGGGTGTACGGACAGGAGATACTTTTGGCGACAGCGGGGGTCGGGTGGGGAAGCGGGGAAGAGGACGCCCTCCCCACCAACGTCTGTACCCCGCACGAATGTCATAGTAGCCGGACTTAATGACCATAGCTCATGACAAAATCAAACATGAAGAAACGGTCCGAAATAGATTATTTATTATTTATTTATTTCATTTTATACAGCGTGTCATTACAGGCTTAACCTACTCCAACATCGCTAAAAACATAAAGAAAAATTATAAATTTGGTACACATAATAATGCCTTGTCTGTGAATTTCTCCAACGAACAGTGAAATATGTCTACATCACCTTCCTGTCATATGGAATTCAACATATTTAGAGCTCTGGCCACGGGAGAAAATCGATACAATTTAGTATGATAGTAGATATGTTTCTATGTTACCATGCGTATTCACTTTATCTGTGTTGCATGCAACGATTATGTCAATGACCGGAAATAAACAAATTTTTAACAATAAATGTAATAATTTGTAGAAAAAGCTAGTGGACGAGCTCGAACAGTTGCGCTCGGGCAAGGGCAAGAAGCGCAAGAACGGGCAGATCGATGATGTGAAGAAGGTGGAGTACGTGGAGCTAACTGACGAGGAAGATGAGGAAGACGAGGACGAGGAACGTGACCCCGACTGGCGCGCCACGCCGCTCTTCAAGAGGATACAGGTATAGACTCATTGTTTTGTTTGTTACTGTTGCCTTCGAGTCAGAGGGCTCACATGGTCGAGTCCGTGGTCGAAAAAAGTGGAAGAAAAAATTATATACATAGCAGGTCCCAGTGGGGTCACGACCCCACCCTTAACCTCTGGAATGCGGAAGCGCTGATCAGCGCGCACCCTGTTAACTGCTTAAGCCCTGATCAGCGCTCAAGTGACATGCGACAAATTTTAAAGGATTTTGATACGAAAATCAGTGAAATACAGTCTAAATTGTATTGTTTAATATTCCTTAAATATGAACGAACCATATTGAATGACATTCATTGAAGAAGATCGGAGAAATCGGTAGTTATAAGCAGTTAAAATTTGAACATTTTTTTACGCATGACTCGCGAATTTACACGCACACATGCATGGCTCAAGATGGCCGTCTTGTGTACACAGATACGACATTGTCCATAGTACTATACAGCATGATGGCGTTTATCTTGTTCAACGTAATAATTTTCGTTAGTTTGATAATGTTGATATACATTTATGTATTTGAGCATTTTGTATTTGTGTAAATTTCTAAATTATTTGATTTGAATTCGTCTATATCAAACGCAATCACGATTTTTGATAAATTGTGTACCGAAACTTTTTTTTTTTATTTTCTTTGGTTTAGATAGGGGCGGCATATTTATTATAAAACTTTCTTTTTTTATAACCAAAAAATAGTTTTAAAAGTCATACTTTTCATTAGCTTCCCTTCAAAGTGAACCTCCTGTATAGCAACTCGTAGCAGCGCTGATCAGCGCTTAGGCAAATGAACGATTTATAACAGAGCGCTGATCAGGGCTTCCGCACGCGACGCCATAGAATGCACACATGCATGCCATCCATGAATGATGATCTGAACAAACATCTGATTGTTTTTGGCTGTTTTCTTTATTATTTTGTATTGAATTTACTTATGCTGTACCGTGTATAGGTTGCTTTATTTGTCTATTGTTTCATTCAATCATTTTCAGAGACTACAGATATACGAATGAACAAGAAATTTGCATTTTATGACAGACCGCGTTGTTACTGTCAAATTGGGTACTATTTCGATTATTTATTGAAAAAATATGCTAAACGTACAAAACATTAGTTTTTTCTATTTTAGATTGAGATAATAATAAATATGTAGCCTGAATAAACAATTATTTATAGCAAAACAATTCAGAAATAGGTATTTTGGCCTTATCAAAGTTTGGAGTGAAGTGGTGCAATTTGTAACTTTTTTCAGGGAGATCGAGATTTTTACATTATTATTTTCAGAGTGATTTTGTGCTATAATCATGAAGTTTTATTATTAGTGCATTCTCAGAATACTGAATTTAGATAAGAAACAAGAAAACATAAAAAAATATATTGTAAAATACGTTTAATTTATGAAATAAAATAGTTGGGTGTGAAAATTGTACTTTTTGGTTTTATTACCTGAAAAAAGTATAAGGTAGGAAATGTTTTAGCATATATATTAATACAAATATATAAACTGGTTATCCAGCTTTCGAATAAAATCGTTGGAAATATACATGCAATACAATTTATTGGAAATAATGAATAATTATGAACTCGATATCGAATCTAGATTTAGCGCCGCCATCTTGCCGCAGACACGGTGTCAGATTATAGACCCCCATCCGCATTCCAAAGGTTAAATTAGACGCTGGACGAGGTGGCCACGAGACTAGAAGACCGTGTGGTAAGTAACAACCCGGTCTTCTTTTGTGGTAACTGAATTACCGAGTTTTGAACATGGTCGTGAGATACTCTCCATTCCTATCACTGGCAGCACCTTACTGTGTTTATGTTAACCCGTCACGCATCCGGGTGTTTGTAGATTTTTGCGGGCGGAATGTCTCATATAATGAAACTCCGACTTATCAGGTCCTTGATTATACAACTTACAAACGTAGATGTCGTGAAAGAAACCGTTTTTTGAGACACGGCATATACGTTTGTAATAGGGGACCGGATAAGTTATGAGAATTGTTAAAAATTTGTAATTTTATGATAGAATACATACAAACACATTTTGCGACTTTTCTGCTGCAGTTTATTCTCCAGATCTAATTTATTCGAGTTCAAACTTTTAGGGAAAGTCCATTTTCTATGCGTAATGTCGTCCAAACATCGCTTAAAAATGTGAATTGTTTTTTGCTATATCTTGGGAAATAATTTGCTTATGGATGTGATTCTTTTACGGATGATTCTATTAATGTGAGATCTTTCAAAGAAGCATCAAAAAAAATTGTCCGGTCCCCTATTCTACAATCGGCCCCTAGTTGAGGGAACTGGGCTATTAATTAATCAAACTACTGATACAAGGGCTTCCAAAGAAGCATCTGATCGGCAATATTGATTTCCAGGCACAACGATCGTCGCGGCTGACGATGAACTTCAAGCAGGAAGCGGAAGCGGAAACCTCGCGCAGCAGCAAGCCGGAAGCGGAAGTGTCGCGCGGCAGCAAGCGCGGCAGCGACGGCGCGCCGCACTGCAGCTGCCGCGGCAGCTGCTCCTCCAAGATGTGCGGCTGCGTTAAAAACAACAAGGTTAGACTATCTCTCTCTCTCTCTCTCTCTCTCTCTCTCTCAGCCTAAAGACGTCCACTGCTGGACAAAGGCCTCCCCCAAGGATTTTATCCGTGGGGGGTTTTGCCGTAATCGCCACGCTTGGCAGGCGGGTTGGCGATCGCAGTGTGATGGCATAGTACGCGGAAAGATGCTGCTGCCCATCCTCCGGTGTTTTTAATCCCTTAGTCGCCTCTTACGACACCCATGGGAAGAGATGGGTTGGTGCTATTCTAGGGCCACACCACAGGCCACTATATCTAGTCTATATCTAGACTATATCACAGAATTAATATTAGTACTACGTACAGAAAGGAAACTCCCTGCCCCTCCCGCAATATGGCACCCCCCGCTCCTTCCGCACTTCTCCCCCGTTCTTGTGTAACTGTGGACGTTCGACTATGAAAACGCACACATTGACGTGTTACTGACGTGTTCACGGATATACAGTTTCATTTGTAGTAGTAGTAGGCATATTAGACGCGCCGTTTCTATGAAGCGCCCGCCCTGTGACTATATAGTCCAGTCATTCTATGTTTTCAGAAAAACTAATTTATAATGTTTTGAAACTTGTGTGACATATATGTGTCTTTTTATTAGGTACATTTTCACAACATGTGCCCCAAACGCAACTTTTAGCTGGTAAACCGTCAAGTCTATCAAAATAAGACATGGGACAGGGACATATTTTATTAAGAATTTAATAAGGATCATCTTTGCCTTTGACACCTTTTTCGTAACTATAATAGTTTTCGAGAAAAAGTGAAAAAACCGGTAAATGGGACACATTTCAGAGTAAAGGGGCGGGGGGAGGGCAGGGGAGGGTAGTGAGCGTTGAACACCACAACCAAAAGTATATGTCACACAAGTTTCAAAACTTTATAAATTTGTTTTTCTTCCACATACATTGATTACATAGAATGACTCAATTAATAGTTCCCATCATGTAAAAAGGTCGCTGGAAGACAGAGGAGGGGGTGAAACTTGCGCATGGGTACGACTGATGAACCAATCGCGCGCGCCGGATGAAACCCGCCCGACCCCCGCTCACCGCATAGACCGATATATCGCCTACTGCGCAGCTTAACCGCCAGCGGCCTTTTTACGTGACGGGAACTGTACTACAGCTTTCTTGGGTGTGGGTTTTCCTTAAATCCATTACGGAAACGGAAACGATCTTGAGGTGATGCATGCGGCCAGTGCCTGTGGTCTTCCTGCGCTTAGCCTTCACTGACCAGTGGTACGATCGCAATTTAGCTGTTGGATTGAGCGCATTTTGATTTCTGGATATGGTACGATGATCTACAACATCTTCTACATAAGGTATGAGTCTTGTTACGGCGCTTGCCGAAGCTTGAAGTACCCTTCGTTATTTTGTCAGAATTGACAATTTAAAGAGGCGAAGACTAGCTTATTCTTAGGCGCTGGACAGACAAAAAGACTTAAGACGCAGACGTGGCGCGGACATATGTCTAACACGTCCTTTTCATACAAAATGTATAGAAGCGTTGCGACGCAAAACATATAGAAAAGACGGCGCAGACACGATGCTTACTCGTCTGCGCCCCATCTTTTCTGTCTGTCCAGCGTCTTAGGCATATCGGTTGTGTAGGGTGTACATTTGGGGGCAGATAAACCTCCTGAGATAGAATTCAGCGAGGTAGGGGTCAGTTTAATCTGCTCCCTGACTGTACAAGGTTTTAGCATGTAAAAATAAAGGTTATTAGTAGAAAACATGAAATGTGGAAATCCTTGGGGAGGCCTTTGTCCAGTAGTGGACGTCTTTTGTCTGAGAGAGAGAGAAAACATCACGTTATAGACGGTAAAATTTTTCATTTTTATGTAAAGCCAGACCCCCTGGTCTTAAAGAAAAATGAAAAATATTACAGCACTTTGATGAACCGGAATATCCATTTCTCATTTCCTAAATATTTAAAAATGAACCTTATAAGTAGTGTTGTAAGGTTCATTGTATCATATTTTGATTCACCAAAGTAACAACTATTTGTTTAATTTTCATTAAAAAAAATTTTTTTCATTCACAAGCTTTTAGTATATAATTTACGTGATAAGCTATTTAAATATTGCATCAATTTTTAGGGTTGCGGCAACGCGTGTCGGTGTCAAAGCGCTCTCTGTAAGAATAGACTAAGAAATTCTTCAGACAGCGAAGATAAGGAAAATAATGTGAGTCTTTTTTGTTACCGTAAAAATATCCTATTCCTCCTAATTTGTCTTAAATGGTCTTTTATGGCCTTAAACCAACTGGAGAGGCCACAAGCATCCCCCTCTGCCAAATTTCATATGATCATGCTCATACTGTTTGTGATAAAGACTACGCGTACAGCGTAGTTTTTAGGCTAATGTGTCGGCATTATCGTTGTGTACGTATACAACATTATATTGTCTAATGCACATGTTACATTATGGCAGGCACTATGGCAGACTTTTTTTGCATCGAAATTTGCGCGCGCATCATCTCCTGTTGGTTAAATGCTTTATGGTACATCCTACATAGTCTTGGGGATACTTTTTAGGGTTCCGTAGTCCGATGGGGAACCCTTATAAGATCGTTCAGTCCGTCCGTCCGTCCTAGTCTGTCACAGCAGAATATCTTCTCCGTTTATGGACTAATTTGCATGTAACTTGGTTCGAGGATACTTCACATATAGATCTCATTTTTGAAAATACAAAAAATTAAAAATTACCCCTTTTTTAGGGTACCTCCACATACATGTAAAGGGGGTGAATAATTTTTTTGAGTGCACTTGTGTGGGGTATCGTTGAATAGGACTATGAAAATAAGGTAGGGTTTCCATACAACACTTTTTTATCAGCTTTACCATTTGCGAGATATAGCCCGCCAAAGTCGTTTACACGGTGTCCGGGGGGACAATCCTGTAATTTCTAAGTCTTGGACCTATAAACTTCAAATCACTCACGTAAAGAAACAGGCGCGGAAACTCTTATTTAAAATTGTTTCAGATATCCTGTGATGAATACTTTTGAAATTATAAATAAAATAAAAATATATTGTTTAAAAAAAAAATACTACGGAACCCTACTTTATGCGTGGTCCGGTTTTATTATCTCAATAATACTGATGTCTTATTCTCCGAAACCCCCAAAGAACTAGAAACCATGATACAGGAATTAAGCCGTGCCTCTCGACTGTGCGGACTAGAGATGAATCTTAGCAAGACAAAGGTCATGACCAACTGCCCTAACACCACAACCAACATCAAAGTGGAAGACATTGAAATCGAAAGGGTGCAAAAATACGTATATCTTGGTCAAGAAATGGTGATGGGGAAAGAAAACCAGACCAATGAAATCAATAGGCGAATAAGATTAGCTTGGGCAGCCTATTCCAGAATCGACTATGTATTCAAGATGAACTTGACACCCGAACAAAAAGCTCGCATACATGACCAATGCATTCTGCCGGTTCTCACTTATGGTGCCGAAACCTGGGTTTTTACGAAGGAGATCCTACACAAACTCAGAGTCGCTCAAAGGGCAATTGAGAGAAAACTGGTTGGTGTTACGCTTAAAGATCGCAAGACAAATGAGTGGCTCAGAAGTCACAGTAAAGTCACGGATGTCATCAAACGTATTGCGAAGCTTAAGTGGCAATGGGCTGGCCATGTCGCCAGGAAAGAAAGTTCATGGTGCAAAGCTCTGGTGGAGTGGAGACCGTGGGGCGAAACACGCCCACAGGGAAGACTGCAAATGCGCTGGGCGGATGATGTGAAAAGAACAGCAGGCGTGAAATGGATTGAGATTGCCCAAGACCGAGAGAAGTGGCATACGATGAAGGAGGCCTACACCCATAGGGTTGAAAACGGCTGAGAGAGAGAGAGAGAGACTGATGTTACATTAATGTTCATAATCCAATTTGAATATATGGGGGTTTCGGGATATTTATCGGTTATTTCAGGTTTATACTCTGCCTGTGTACTAAATTTCATGTAAATGGGATTAGCAGTTATTAAGTCATAAATGATATGCGCGTTCCGGGGTTGGAAATTATAAAAAAATACGTCTTTTCTGAATACTGTTTATTGCGAACTGAACTCGATTCCTACAAACATTTTTGAGGCTCAGGGAAAAACGCGTGATAATATGTATAAGGCACATCGAACAATCGTAACAAAGAATTGGTTTTAAAAATAATTATTTGATAACAAACTTGTTATAGGAAATCTTTAATGTTCGCCTTTGCGCTCATTTAAAATGTTTTTGTTACTTTTGTAACTATGTATTTCTTTTCTGTAAATGGTGCAATAAAGTGTTGATCTCATCTATTTCTTTCACAGCCGTCCGGAACTGAAATATCTTCAGATTCGGCTCCTCATTCTTACTTCGATGATGGGTGAGTTACAAGATAATTTTACTACATTATCGTGAATATATATTAGAACAATATCTAATGAACAGTTATGACAGTACTTCAAAGTTGTATCCTTCTAAGAAAACAGACAATACTTTCGAACTCCATCCATAGTAATGTTTCCAACAAATAAAATTACATTATAGACCCGAAAAAAGGCTTTGTAAGAAATAACCGAGGCCTGATTACCGGCTATTGACGCCATCTAAACGACGCTAAATTACAAAAGATTAACACCTATTATGATGATATCTATGGGGATTTTTGTACCCTATGTGCTGTTTCCGATAATTTTCTCCCAGTGTACCAAATTACTTCGAAATCCGTTCAGTAGTTTTGCGTTATTATTTATTAGTGTGTTAATATGATATGAAAATATAATTACCACGTTTTAGGTTTGAACCATCGCAAGAATTGGAAAAACATAACCTTCCGTGTCATAGCAAAAGTCCACAAAAAGGCGAAGCGTCTAACAGCCAAGTTTCGCGTCCAATGCGCCCTTTAGCCGAAAGGCGGGGCCCGCCCGACAATCACAGGCAGAAATGGATGTTAGCTTTGTTGCTATACAATACTTGCCTTGCGCCCATGTCCTCTTACTGCGCGAATTCTATATTCGAGTATGGTGTGGACGCCGCCAAGTATAATATCATGGCTCATGTGCTCAAGTATCTGTTGCGGCAGGTTATTATCCCCTCGGAGACAAAAGGACCCTTTTTGAGTCTGTCTCACGTAAAAGTAACGCAGACGCTGCGCCACATTCAACAACTGAGTGTTGTTAACTTAGAGCATTTAAACAACAGGAGACGACGTGAGCGCAAATTTTTATCCAAAAAAGTCCTCACGCTCTCTAACGCAATGCGCGATAGACATCATAATTTATACACGCACACAAAGGTAGTGCCGACCACTAGCTTAAAAAACTACGCACTCAATCACAAACAGTATAATTGCCCTTGATTCTACAAGTTACAAACGTACTATGTGCCTCAGTTGTGTCACAAAAGCCAAAGAAATCGTAATAAAGCATAGAAATATTACAAAGTTCTTGTCGCTTTAGTTCAATTTCTTTGGATCTTTAGACACAATTGAGACACGACATCTATGTTTGTAATTATAGGTCTACCAGAATCTGATAGCAAAAAAATATATGAAAATCGAGCGATTTTCATACATTTTTTTGCCATCAGATTCTAGTAGACCTATAGTAGAATCGGCCCCCAGATCGCATGTATGTAGAGGCCTCTCCTATTGGTTAAATACTCAAAGGTTTTTAACCTATCTGTCATTGTTAGTTCCAAAAAAATCCGCGGGACTTCTTTCGTGAGACGGACTCGACAGTCTCAGAATTTTTATTGGCAGTTTGGGTTCAGGGGTCTTTTTGTTTGATCGGGCGTATTTTGATAGTTGTGACTTGTAGGTGTTGCGGACTATGCCCTTACTGATAGGTTCTCAAATATTTATGTTGTATTTTCACGTTTTATTATAGCTTAAAAACTGTCGGTATTGAAAAATGTGTTTTTATTTTATTAAAAAAAATAAGAACTCAGTAAGTGCATGGTTATGCATAGCAATTGTTTAGACAATTAGCAATTTAAATTATTTATTTGTATATTTTATTCGGCAGTTTTGTTTCATGGAGGAATGTAGATTTAAAGTAGATACTTGTAACACTATTTGCTCTGCAGAACTATGCCTGAGGTAGTTTTATTGTAGAAAAAGTCTGAAAATTGCATACCGACATTATTATATTAGATCCATACCGCCTAGCAAATATTGCCGTCACATAGTATAATATATAGTGAAAGTATTGTAGTACCTATTAAAAAAAACGTGCAACAGAAGATTATATCTGGTCCTCCCTTCCCAGATGGATTTCCCCAGCACTCGTAGGGGAAAAAACAGAAACAGTTACAATTTATTTTTCTCAGTCAATTTGATTCTAACGTCTGCCTGACTCACGATGTTGTCCTATTTCATAAAAAAAATATACTTTTAACCTGTTTTATTTTGTGTTTCAGAAACCATGATGCGACGTACATAAAAAAAAAGAAAAAAAGTTACTTCTTCCCCAATGTAAAGACAGAGGGACCTATAAAGGTGGGATTATTTTCATTTATAATGTATGTAATACTAGCTGCGCCCTGGGGCCTCGCTCCCATGGGAATTTTGGGATAAAAATCATCCTATGTGCTATTCCTGTTTTTTTTTCTGCTGAATACTAAACATTCAAATCCGTCCAGTAGATTTTAGCGTAACAAACATACTCACAAAATTACATAAAAAGCATCGCATTAGGTACCTTAGCCTCGGGCTTGATAATGATACCTCGTTTACAATAACCTACTTCCCTCGTATTACAAACTACTATATTAAACTTCAATTGGATGATTACTCGATTTGTATGGAAGGTTCATTAAAAAAATTATATAATTTTATGTAGTTTATTATCGTTTGAACCTGCCCTTAACATTTTATTTGTACTTTATTGATTCTGTTAGTACAAAAATTGGTAACTTAACTTAATGTACCTAGAAACAGGTTTTAGAATTTTACTTATTGGTAACTTTGGATCACTGCGCTACAATTTATTTACAACTATCGTCCCGCCCCTGCTTTGCACGAGTGTGTCTCATACCTATAAACCTTACGAAATAAATTATCTAAATTGTAGTGAAATGCTCATCAAAATCTGTTGCGTAGTTTATTTATAAGAAGCGTTACACAAACAGCAAGCAACATTATTTTATAATATGTATTGCTAACCAATATTTTTCTTTTTTTCAGACTGAACTACAGTAGCTTACTATCACTAGACATACAAATATGGACTACGTTATTAATTAATAAACATATTTAGTGCCTTTTATTTAATCGTATATTTGTTTTATTTTATTATAATTGTGATCCCAAAATTAATGGATTTATAATGTGTACTAAAATATTGACGTTGTTTGAATTGTGGAGTGGATCTCTGAATAAATAATTTTGTATTTATTGCAAACATTTTTTATTTTAAAAACCTTTTACTCATCTTTGGATTATGTTTTTGGATCATCATATAAAACCAGATAAAACATCTTATTCATAAAAAGTTAATTGAAATTTCAGAGCAATAACAAAGATAGTATTAGGTTATTGCTCTGAGGTTAAAGTATGTTTTGTCCCTCCTCTCCTATATTTGTCATTGAAAGAACGAGACAAAAATAAATAGGTTTTACTTTTTTATGATGAAATTATTTCTAGATATTTGCTCAAAATGGAAACGGAACTAGGTATTTTGCATCATAATTTCTATAACATAGATTAAGTAGTCATAGCTAGGTTTTCTCCTAGAGAGCGTAGACATTTCTTATTTGGTCTAGTCCTGTAAATATAACCATTTCGTTTTAGGTGTGCAAAGGCTTTAATAAAAAAATAAAAAGCCAACGTCACGTTTAGTTCCCAGCGGTCACTCTTCGAAGTATTGACCACGCTCGACGTTGCTTAACTTCGGTGATCGTG
Organism: Ephestia elutella; assembly: GCA_018467065.1. Lineage (NCBI taxonomy): Eukaryota > Metazoa > Arthropoda > Insecta > Lepidoptera > Pyralidae > Ephestia > Ephestia elutella. The sequence continues at coordinate 11,711,958 of CM031588.1, forward strand.
CAAGAACCCGTGTTCTCAAAACGTGGTGGTTTCAGTCATTTACTACGATAATATACTTATGTTATCTTACTACCTTATGTTCACTACTTATAGGTGCCAAAGTACTTTGGCATCTATAAGTACCGTAGTAAATTTCCGATATGAATGAAGTAGGCAAGTACCTGTCTTGTTAGAAATTCCAGGAAATTCCAAAACGCATACAATGATCGGAAACGGTCTCATTCCGATGGGTATTGACAAACATTTTTTTTAATTTAACGTGCATAGAGTGGAAGTAGATCGTCACTGAATTTAAACATAATGGTGTGCAGTCGGTACTTGGATGTTTGCCGAAACCACGTGACCTTTTTTGAAGATAGCGTGCTTGGTGGGATCTTTTGGCTTGCATTGTGGATCTAGCACAATTCAATTCAATTCATTTTTTGCGTTTCATATCATACATTCAGTTATAACTACTAGTACAGTAACTGGTTGGAGTTGGAGTAGGTACAATATGAACCCTGTCGGGTATTAGCAAATGTAGAAAGATGGAACGGCAGGCGAATTTATAATAAGAAATTTGTGATTAGGTGTTAATTTAAATTGAGTATTACAATTTATAATGAAGTCAAATAGATAATTTGATAGAAATTTGATACGATAATTGTAATAGTCAAAGAATTTATAGTACAAGATAAAATAGTACCTATATAACGAATGTCCGAGTACAATTTATTTGGGAATGTCAATGATTTTATCGTTAAAAAACTCGTCCAATGAATAATAGCTTTTTTCTGTAAGTAGAAGTTTCAATTTTCTTAGAAATATGGTATCTTTTTTTTCATTTCGTAGGTGGTCGGGTTAAGTGTTGTGGATTTTTATAGTCATGCATAGTGGGCCGGACCTAAAAAGACCTAAATTGGAGAAGGGCACCACTAGCATATTTTTCCTTCTTGTAGGATACCGTCGCGGTAAGTCTTCGATTCTTGTGTAAAATTCGGGATATTTTCGAATGAATTTACATGCCTCCAGAATATAAATTGAGGGATATTTAAGTCTGTAAAATGTGGTTTGCACGTGTCAGTCATTTTAATATTCTTTATAATTCTGATACATTTTTTCTGTAATATAAATAGTCTATCTGCGTCAGTACTATTTCCCCAGAGTATAATCCCGTACATTAGCCAGGAGAATGCATAAGCATAGTAGGCCGTTATAGCGGTTTTTTCGTTTGTGGTTTTTTTTATTTCGCGCAGTGCGTATATGAATTTTGATAATTTAACTGCTATTTTGTCAATGTGGGATTTCCAATTTATATTTGTATCTAATATTAGGCCGAGTAATTGAAAGTTATTAACGCATTCAAGTTTGATACCATTATAACTGTAGTCAATATTAAGGGATGTTTTCTGGTACGGTCTAAATTCCATAATTTTTGTTTTTTAAAAATTTATTTCTAAATTATGGTCGGAAAGCCACGAGACTACTGAGTCGATAATTTGAGTTAAGGTCATATAATCATCATATAAGGAATAAAAGACACATCCTTAATTCTAATCTTTTTGTTAACTAATTAAATATATATTTATAAAATTCTTCCGTAACTGACTGAAAGACAACGCACAGCCAAAACTACTGGGCGTAGGAAGCTGAAATTTGGCATGTAGGATCCTTAGAGAGTATAGGAGAGCACTAAGAGAGGATTTCCTGAAATTCCCACCAGAACACGGGCTTTGCTTCCGTGGGAACTTCGGGATCCCGTATAGCCTTTGTCATGAATGTGGCTATCATACACAGAAAGTATTTTAAATCATACTGGTAGTTTTAGAGATAAGCGCGTTTAAACAAACAAACATACAAACTCTTCAGTATAAAGGATACTTAAATGGTAACTTTACTTATAATTTTTGTTTGTTGCGCAAACGTGAACCAAAACGTCGAACGTGTGCGTTTGTTTGTTTTTGTTGCGTTTGTGTTGTAACAATTTTAATTCGACTTTTAACTGTGGTTTCTCGCATTGAATGTTATTTAATAAAAATACATTTACCGATACTAAATAAAACTTAATTTACTAAAACTAATATAGTTTTGATGTTGTGGTTTTGTTAACCACGAATCAAATTGAAAATCGTAGAGTTCCAACTGTGGTTTTGTTTATGTACCTACGTATGTTATCATTTAAGTAATAGTTGCTTATCTGTTAATGTCTTAAAGATTGAGTTGCATTTGCATCATCTTTTTACACGACTGACCAAAAAAGGAGTGTTATGTTTTTAGGGTTCATGTATGTATGTAATTTCTTTATTCCACCATAAGTCCTGAACGGCTTAACACATTTTGATGTGACAGGTATTTTTAGATTCCTTGCATTAGCCCGAATGTCATAGGCTATGTGAGTTGTCAGTCGTGTTTTTATTTTTAATAATTGGCTTGTTACTACCTACTAAATAGGCAAACGCACAATAGCGATTGCTAGTTTTCCATCTAGGTATCTATTTCAAGTTTATAACTACTGGATATATAAAAACTTTAGATTCATAACATCATAAATGGTGTTTCAAATTTAAAACAATATACATTTCTTAACACTGGCACATGCATAATTTCAGTGTTAAAAAATATAAATATTCACAATAAAAATCCCAAAGACCTTTGGAATACCCCAGTATAGTAAGGCTGCCTTCTACACCTGATGTCTTTAAAGGATGTTACCCGAGGTCATGGTCCTCCTTGTATCTGCCTTGACCGAGTTCGATCACATCCTGGCATCTCGCGTCATCGGACGTGTGACTCAAATGAAAGCCTGCCGTCGCCCCTACTACTGGAACTGGAACAGTCTACTGCGGAGTAGACACGTGCGCCGCTTTATACCAGACCGGCGGCGGCGTCTGGTCGTAAAATAGCCGGCGGCGGCGGCGTAATCGGCGTGAAATCGGCGTGGAGTAAAATGTAAAAAAATTAAACAATGTGCTTGTATAATCACAATATTTTTATTAAAAATCAACAATTGTTTCACATATAAACTAATTTAATAATCTACAGTAAGAAAATATATTTTTTAAATATTTATAATTATAACATCTTACTTACTTGCTCCGCTGGCTCAGTGAACCCAAAGAGGATCTTGGCTTCCGATACGAGATAGCGCCATAGACTCCTATTCTGCACTGTGGTGGCTCGCCAGTTGACCGCTCCCAGTTCACGTAGATCAGCCTCCACAGTATCCTCCAGCGATAAATTTGGCGCCCGATCGGGGCCTGCTTGACACTTTCCCCCGGGTAGGCTGATTTGACGCCACGATCCTCCTTCATTCTCGCGAGATGACCAAGCCAGCGCAGACGCTGTGATTTTATTACGCTCGGTATATTCGGCTCTTTCACCAGCCCTTCTATTTTGGAATTCTTCTGGACTCTCCACCTTCCGTCTGGCTTCTTGACAGGGCCGAGGATTTTCCGGTAGATTCTACACTCCGCTACTAAAAGTTGGCTCTTCTTTGAGTGTGAGCGTCCAAGCCTCACACAACCATATGACAATCTATAATAACATCTTAAAAATCAACATTATTAATTGGTTCTTTTTGGTATATTTACAATCAATTTTTTTTGGACAAGCAAACTCTACAAAACACTTGTTCAGTTAAGACGTGCCTCTTCTTTCCGTCTTTAACTAGCACAAGCCTGCCGAAATGTTTCCAATATTTATGGTTTTCTTTAACTTTAAAACAGTGGTTGTATTTCAATTTAGTTACTTTTTGTTTCTTTAAGACTGTTTCATCACTCTGGTGGACTCTGGTGTAGTATCCATTTAGTTAGTTGAATTTAGACCCAAACACAAGTCTTTTAGAACACTTTCAAAACTTTCAAATTCAAGGAATTAATTAACTTTACCATAGGCACAGAAAGGAAGCATATAAGTACTACGTACAGAAAGGAAGCTCCCTGCCCCTACCGCAATATGGCTACCCCTGCGCACCCCGCACTTCTCCCCCGTAGGTTTGCGGATTGGGACGCGTTGACTATGAAGACGCACACGTTGACGTGTTCACGGATGTACAGTTTCATTTGTAGTAGTAGTAGTAGGTATATATGACGCCCCATTTCTATGAAATGACCTCCCTGTGCCATAGGTCCGCTTTCTTGGACAAGTAAGAAAGGACTGCGTTATTGTTTTTTGAAATTGGGAACAAAGGTACACATTTTCACGTAGTATTTTTAACAAATCTCAAGAAGCGCCCAGGCCTGACCTATTTTGGGTGGACGGGCTATGAACCATTTATCTATTGTTAATATTACAAACAAGTAACCACCTATTGATTTACAATGAATCTTATTATATTTTAGTACATAACTACCTACGTAGTGCGTACTTTTCGACTTACGAGTATTATAACTTCTTTCAAGAGTTTTAAATCAATATGATATGCTTTACAATATAATACCATAATGTGAATTAAATCAAAATTAATATAAAAATATATACAATAAATCACGCCGATTACACGCCGAAAAATCCCTTTCGGCCGCCATGGCAACTGAGTTTCACAACCAGTTGTGAAAAACGAATGTTGATTCTTTCTTGGCAATTAGTTGCGATGGAAGGTTTTTTTTCTTTATACGCAAACGGTCATCGGTGGCGGCGGCGCGGCCTAAATGACCGGCGGCGGCGGCGCGGCGGTGCGGCGCACATGTCTACTGCGGAGGCAGCGAATCAAAGATTTTGGTCTCCGTTATTATAGAATGTCGAACATAGTATTCTATAAGTACCAGATATTTAGAGAGCCGCCCGGTCATTACTCTTGTTATGACAGTATTATTTATCACTAACACTGGTAAATATCTGATTTTATTCAATTCATCTAAAGGCTGACGAGAGAGCCAGTTCAGTTAGTGAAAATTTGTTAATATATATTGTGGTGTCATCTAAAAATGAAAATTAATTTTTGGTGTAAAGGTATTTTGGAAATAGATTTTTACTAGAGCTCTTAGTTCAAACTATAAGAGCTGAAAATAATCTGATGAATTCAAACTTTTTTTTAAAATCTACCTGATGAAAATGAAAATGATAAAGAATTTTTCTTTATAAGTAGACAATTCCAGTGTAAATTTAAGATAAGTAAGTTTTATATAGGGAGAGATGGAAAAATCTCCACCGACAGGAACAATGTTCTTAAATTTAAATGAAATGAAGTTTTATATACTATGTTTAGTTTTGTTTTCCGGTTTAGAGTTTGTCAAATTTTCCATTATTAAAAATTTTATTTTTGGGTCGAAAAAAAACCAAATGACCTTTTGGATATTATAAAACATTCTCACACATATTATTTTTGCGTCAGCACGAAATATATACAGATATTTTAATATAATGAGCGTATATGCCAATATTTGGAGCCCTTATTGTTTCAATGGGCGCAAATATCGCGAATGTATTCTGTGGGAATACAATATACATATCTCTTGTTTGAATTATTCATAACGAACCTCGTTATTGACAGCGTTGATTATAAAATATATTTTGGGGTGCTGGAGGTATGATGCCGTGATTTTGATAAAAGACTATGTAGGCGTAGTACATAATATCTCGATGCTATACATATATGTATCAATTTAGACAAAAATATTTTCTAAGTATTTTTTCATGTGAAAATCATACCTTAAATCTTGAACACAAACGTTTATACACTTAAATCATAAACATATATAATCTAAGCTAGATTTTTTTAATTTAAAACTTATTGCTCAAAATTACAAAAATTGTACAAATGCCAAGGAGGAAGGCCAAGGAAAAGACGGCGCGACGACCTTGGCGCTTTCCAGCCGGATTGGTCGAGCGTTGCTAAGAACAGAGATAGGTGGAAGCAAATGGGGGAGACCGTTGCGCGGCAATGGGGCCACATAGGTTAATTTAAAAAATGTACAAATGGTGGACTTAACGCCTTATGATACTCGCTACCAAAATTTTTTCAATGATTTAAATAATAAACAAGTAGACTATATAGTTTTGATTTTCATATTCATTAATACAGCACCTTCTTCTCTCTTCACGGGAGCTCCGTTGATTGTTACCTATTACCTATTTTTTTTGGAACGAACACGACAACACAAGATCTGAAAATAGAAAACATTCTTTAGGTGTTGTTGCGTCAACACTACGTCATCAGCTAGTATCACAAACACACCCACAGTATCTCATAATTACTTATAGCAGAAGCCATAAACGATGACATCACGAGAGGGTCTGCTGACGTCATCTTTTATGATAGTCTCTGTTGTGATGAGCAAAGTAATCTCAACGGTTATTAGATTTCGATCTTGAAGCTGCAAAAGCCTTTGATCTACTCTGAGCATTAAATTTTTTTTTCGTTGATCGATAAAATAAATGTGTTTGAAACATGTCTTTATTGATGAAAACTTTTAATTTTTGAAGAATGCTTTTTTTTCTGTTTTCCCACGGGAACAGTGCTTCTTTTCCTATGTACTTCTCCGTACTTCCAGCTATGTGTATGCGAAATTTCGGGAAGATTGGTTCAGTAGATAAAGCGTGAAGAGGTAACAAACAAACAAACTCACTTTCGCATTTATAATATTAGTTAGGATATAGACCCGCTTTATAGCCAATATGACCATGTCTCATCACCCACATAAGCCGAAAAGCAGAGTCGTAGAGTTTAAAGACGAAAAAGTTTTAACAGGCAGTCCAGTCTATCCGCTAAGAAAGACCCCAAGGCCAGGTTTGATAAATGGAGATTCATCCACAGCTTCTAAAGCTCCATTTGATGAAATTTTGTAAACGGGTAGAGTCGACCCAGGAACATCAAAAATGATACTTTTTCCCAAAATTCCCAGAGTTTATTGTTCATTGCTTTATTGCATCGGTAGGGTCTTTGTTTTACGCCGTCTGTACGTCATCAAACAACATTCCAGGAAAACAAACAAGGAACGTTTTCCTTTACGAGACGAAAGTGACGAAATAGGAGCTCTTTAGTTGGCCGGAATTGAATTTCAAATGTCTTTCGAGAACAGAAATCTTTATATTAGCTTTGCCCGCGAATTCGATCGTTTAATGTTAAGGGGGTTAGGCGGTCAGCGAAAATTTATATGAAGCGGCTGAGGCGGGGGGGGGTGTCCCGGGTGCGCGCCATTCACATTTTTATCAAAAAGTTAATAGAAATGTTTAGTTTTTCAAAAATTTAAATCAGTCACGAAATCGAAAAGGTAAAATACCTTTGTGTTGGTGATTTTAAAACATTTTTTATTATAAAACACGGATGTTATCAGTATTCATATGAAATTTTAGAGGTAACTTCAGGATTTTTTCTATCGAGCAAAATTTTTCCTATCGTGTTTTGGAAACAGTCCTCCCCTTAAACATACGTTCTACAATACATATCAGAAATTTCAGGGCGAAAACTCTTCAATTCTTTAAACAGCAGCTAATAGAAAACAGCCAATATTGCCGTTTTCACTAACTGAGAAACCCTTAAAGGGTTTAAAGCGACGTTTCAAGATTAATATTACAAATCATTTTGGCTTGTATTGGCCCTATGACCTCTTATTCGTTTTTTGCCTTAAATATATAAATACACTAGCTTTTGCCCGCGGCTTCGCCCGCGTGAATTTCCCACGGGAACAGTACTTTTTCCCGGGATAAAAAGTAGCCTATGTGCTATTCCAGGTCATTATCTACCTCTGTACCAAATTTCATCGAAATCCGTCCAGTAGATTTTGCGTGATTGAGTAACAAACATCCTCACAAACTCACAAACTCACAAATTCACAAACTCACAAACTCACATCCAAACTTTCGCATTTATAATATTAGTATGGATAGACCAGTTACAGTTTTATTATATATAGATCGAATACGTTGATTTTTTCTCATAATGTTGATGGAATATTAAAAACAGTGGGTTGTTTCAGAATGCTGAGGCGTCGTACGACTTCAGCAGTAATGATCCGTATCCGTACCCACGGTACACGGATGACTGGTTCAATAGGTGAGTGACTTACTATTTTAAATTTCAATAATACTTTACTTATAATCCTTTGTACAACAAAGCAAGATTTTAGTTATATTTTCGCCACAAATGCACGGAAAAATATGAAATGATATAGGGCAGTAAGGATGTTACCCGAGGTCATGGTCCTCCTTGTATCTGCCTTGACCGAGTTCGATCACATCCTGGCATCTCGCGTCATCGGACGTGTGACTCAAATGAAAGCCTGCCGTCGCCCCTACTACTGGAACTGGAACAGTCTACTGCGGAGTAGACACGTGCGCCGCTTTATACCAGACCGGCGGCGGCGTCTGGTCGTAAAATAGCCGGCGGCGGCGGCGTAATCGGCGTGAAATCGGCGTGGAGTAAAATGTAAAAAAATTAAACAATGTGCTTGTATAATCACAATATTTTTATTAAAAATCAACAATTGTTTCACATATAAACTAATTTAATAATCTACAGTAAGAAAATATATTTTTTAAATATTTATAATTATAACATCTTACTTACTTGCTCCGCTGGCTCAGTGAACCCAAAGAGGATCTTGGCTTCCGATACGAGAGAGCGCCATAGACTCCTATTCTGCACTGTGGTGGCTCGCCAGTTCACGTAGATCAGCCTCCACAGTATCCTCCAGCGATAACTTTGGCGCCCGATTGGGCGCCTGCTTGACACTTTCCCCAGGTAGGCTGATTTGACGCCACGATCCTCCTTCATTCTCTCGAGATGACCAAGCCAGCGCAGACGCTGTGATTTTATCACGCTCGGTATATTCGGCTCTTTCACCAGCTCTTCTATTTTGGAATTCTTCTGGACTCTCCAGCTTCTGTCTGGCTTCTTGACAGGGCCGAGGATTTCCCGGTAGATTCTACACTCCGCTACTAAAAGTTGGCTCTTCTTTGAGTGTGAGCGTCCAAGCCTCACACAACCATATGACAATCTATAATAACATCTTAAAAATCAACATTATTATGTAATTGGTTCTTTTTGGTATATTTACAATCAATTTTTTTTGGACAAGCAAACTCTACAAAACACTTGTTCAGTTAAGACGTGCCTCTTGTTTCCGTCTTTAAGTAGCACAAGCCTGCCGAAATGTTTCCAATATTTATGGTTTTTTTAAACTTTAAAACAGTGGTTGTATTTCAATTTAGTTACTTTTTGTTTCTTTAAGACTGTTTCATCACTCTGGTGGACTCTGGTGTAGTATCCATTTAGTTAGTTGAATTTAGACCCAAACACAAGTCTTTTAGAACACTTTCAAAACTTTCAAATTCAAGGAATTAATTAACTTTACCATAGGCACAGAAAGGAAGCATATAAGTACTACGTACAGAAAGGAAGCTCCCTGCCCCTACCGCAATATGGCTACCCCTGCGCACCCCGCACTTCTCCCCCGTAGGTTTGCGGATTGGGACGCGTTGACTATGAAGACGCACACGTTGACGTGTTCACGGATGTACAGTTTCATTTGTAGTAGTAGTAGTAGGTATATATGACGCCCCATTTCTATGAAATGACCTCCCTGTGCCATAGGTCCGCTTTCTTGGACAAGTAAGAAAGGACTGCGTTATTGTTTTTTGGAATTGGGAACAAAGGTACACATTTTCACTTAGTACTTTTAACAAATCTCAAGAAGAGCCCCGGCCTGACCTATTTTGGGTGGACGGGCTATGAACCATTTATCGATTGTTAATATTACAAACAAGTAACCACCTATTGATTTACAATGAATCTTATTATATTTTAGTACATAACTACCTACGTAGTGCGTACTTTTCGACTTACGAGTATTATAACTTCTTTCAAGAGTTTTAAATCAATATGATATGCTTTACAATATAATACCATAATGTGAATTAAATCAAAATTAATATAAAAATATATACAATAAATCACGCCGATTACACGCCGAAAAATCCCTTTCGGCCGCCATGGCAACTGAGTTTCACAACCAGTTGTGAAAAACGAATGTTGATTCTTTCTTGGCAATTAGTTGCGATGGAAGGTTTTTTTTCTTTATACGCAAACGGTCATCGGTGGCGGCGGCGCGGCCTAAATGACCGGCGGCGGCGGCGCGGCGGTGCGGCGCACATGTCTACTGCGGAGGCAGCGAATCAAAGATTTTGGTCTCCGTTATTATAGAATGTCGAACATAGTATTCTATAAGTACCAGATATTTAGAGAGCCGCCCGGTCATTACTCTTGTTATGACAGTATTATTTTTCACTAACACTGGTAAATATCTGATTTTATTCAATTCATCTAAAGGCTGACGAGAGAGCCAGTTCAGTTAGTGAAAATTTGTTAATATATATTGTGGTGTCATCTAAAAATGAAAATTTATTTTTGGTGTAAAGGTATTTTGGAAATAGATTTTTACTAGAGCTCTTAGTTCAAACTATAAGAGCTGAAAATAATTTGATGAATTAAAACTGTTTTTTAAAATCTACCTGATGAAAATGAAGATGATAAAGAATTTTGCTGTACCCTTTTTTGCTAACTTTAGAAATCAGAAAAATCAGAAATCAGAATGTTTATGTTTTTAGAATCGACTAAACAAATATGTACTCGTAGTTCGATTGTCTATATCAAAAGCAACAATGGTAGGGCCTTTCACACCGCGTTTCGCCACCAAAGAAAGGTTCGAAGGCTCGCTTTCGATGTTTACGGGGAGAAATCTCAGACCGGTCGGCCGACTGCTGAGCGGGGCCAGTGTCTCGCGCCGCGCGAACAAAACGCCACGCGCACGGAATTCAAACCGTTTTAAAAAATAAATAAAATTAAAAAGAAAAATATTTATAAGTTGCCAGTGTTTTGTGACAGTGATTCCAGTGACGAAACCTGTTGTTTTTGGAGTGCTTTGTGGATGCCGGTATGTTTGGTTTGGAGTGTTGGACGCATAACTATGTAGCATCTTACCATTCACGGATTCCTCTCTCTTGGCGTAAGCCACGAATGTTATAATGTTTACCAAACTTAGGATGTTGTTCGTCTATTTTCATAACGTCTTTTTAGATGGAAAAGTACCTACAAAGCTAGTTCGATCAATGGAAAATGTGCTGTTTACATCTTTATATAGATTGTTGTAGAGTTAACTGTACTTACGCCACACGCTGCGACTCTACGTATACAGTTCCTAATAAATTGCGGCTCTACATTAGACATCAACGGGAACTGTGGTTTTTTTATTACTATTTTTTTTTAAGAGTATTTTCTCTAATCTGCTATTGTTATTTGGAAGCTATTTATTTAGGTACTTATATAGAGTTTATTTTACATAAAATAGGAAACGAAAGCTAAGCTAAGCTATTGAAACTATTATATTCGCTAAATTAGGTAAACTCCATTTTTTCTTAATTGTCCTATTATGTAAACATCCTACCAATATGATAAAGGTGAAAGTTTGGATGTGAGTTTGTGTGAGAGAGGGACGGATTTTAATAAAATATATGGAACACTGATAGGACTGATAGGATAGGATAAAAACACCGGAAATACCAAATAGGTTTAACCCGAAATTCCAACGGGAGAGAAGTCGTATTAAATATTTCTAAAACTCCCTTTCAAAACATGAGGTTCAAAAATACTCGATTCTTGTACAAGTGGTGTCTAGTTATAACTACTTATAACTTTGATAGGCATCTTCTCGTGGAAAAGCAAATAAATAAAATGGTAATTATATATCTAGTACATATCTATCATGGAGATGAACCCATTCCAACGCTTGAATAATTCCATCTAAGTAGTAGCTATGATGATAATGTATCATTACGAGAATCAGAGAAATGATTCCTACAACGGATTCCTACTAATAAGTACTTACAAGCAATACGGTTCAACCCTATCATGAGAGAAATTGCATATCTTGGCGAGATTTGTTTTCTTATTGGTTGCTCAAATTTGCATTTTAAAACGGTAAAGGTACTTATGTACCCACATCTATCCTAACTAATATTATAAATGCGAAAGTGAGTTTGTTTGTTTGTTTATTTATTTGTTTGTTACCTCTTCACGCTTCATCTACTGAACCAATCTTCCTCAAATTTTGCATACACATAGCTGGAAGTACGGAGAAGGACATAGGGTACCTTTCATCCTGGAAAAAAGCACTGTTCCCGTGGGAAATTCACGCGGGCGAAGCCGCGGGCGAAAGCTAGTATCGATATATATATAACTCATACTCAAAGGTGACTGACTGACTGACATAGTGATCTATCAACGCACAGCCCAAACCACTGGACGGATCGGGCTGAAATTTGGCATGCAGGTAGATGTTATGACGTAGGCATCCGCTAAGAAAGGATTAACGCGAGCGAAGCCGCGGGCAAAAGCTAGTGAGACTTTATTTGTTCAGTTGTATTTCACTTAATATTTTAATATGTGGCCGTGCAGGAGAAAAAAAATCCCTTTTACTCCACTGCTCAACTTAGTAGAGCAGTTGTTCTGTCATGTTATTTTATTTTGATGTAATAAACAAAAAAGAAGTGGAAAAAAAGGGGGAGCCCTTTGCCTAGCAGTGGGACTGAACAACGATAGGCTAGTTGAAAAAAAATAGTCTGCATTAATCGTATTGGGCAACACTTCTGCTAAAATAAGAAAGAGTACTATAAAAGGTTTTATATGTTAGGAATTGTTTGTTTGTTTGTAGTATCTTTAATGTACTAAGGACACATAATTCATAGTAACATAAATAGGAAGGTAAATATACAATCGCGGACTTATCCCATGAAGGGATCTCTTCCAGTCAACCAGCGATAGATTGAGAGGAATATTTACTCAATTAAAGAAAAAAATATGTGAGGAAAGAAGAAATTATGTTGCTTCGTTAAAAATAGATTCAATGGAATACGATATGTAATTGTAAGACAGACGATCAGATGGCAGATACTTGAGACGAGTGAAAATACTCATAGGTAGACAGACATACCTGTGAAACTATTCATTCATTGAGTTAGCATAGGATAGAGCGAAATTTTTTTTCAATTATAGTGATAACTGACATACATAAGTCATAGTACCTACCTATTTAATTTTTTTCAATATTGGTATTATCTATTTGGTGACAAAATGACATATTTGTTTAGAAATGAAATTAAAAGTATTCATATATTTTTAAGGCATTGAATAAAAATATAAATATACAGAATAGTCAGTCACTAAATAAACTATGCAAAACAACCTAAATCAATTGCCCCTCAGGGTATCTGGTGCAAAGGTGCCCAGTACGCTGGCGGCATTGCCACGCTGGATGGCGATGGACATCCTTTGCATCAGATACGACCCGGAGCGGGAGTCACCGTTCTACTTCCACCAATTTTAATTAAGGTAATAAAATTAATGAAAAATACCACCCTAGACAGTACCCGGTTCAAAGGTACCTTGTGTGGCTGTGTTTCTTTTCTGAATAGCTAGGAATATCCTTTGAATCGGGTACCATCCAGAGCGAATATCATGCCCTCGGTTAACTTAATTACTAAGTTTAGTAATGATATATCTATATAATACTAGCTTTCGCCCGCGGCAGTTTCCCACGGAACAGTGTTTTTCCCGGGATGAAAAGGTACCCTATGTCCTTCTCCGTACTTCCAGCTATGTGTATGCGAAAAATTTCAGGAAGATTGGTACAGTAGATAAAGCGTGAAGAGGTATCAAACCAACAAACAAACTCACTTTTGCATTTATAATATTAGTTAGGATAATAACATTGCTTTAGTGTGTACACAGTAAAGATATTATAATGTTTTTAAATGAAATAAAAGTATATTTTAAAATGCTTGCAACCAGGCGTCATGAGAACATTTTCATGCCACAATTGTTTATTTATAACACTTTTCTCGTCCTACCATAGACAAACACGTCATATTTGCATGCAAATCCAGTCAGGCTTGGACGCAGACGTCTCTATGATAAACGCAAAGTATGAGTAGTTTGTAGGGTTGGCGCGAAGAAATACATGTACGTACATACATACCTATAGCGAAAATAAATGAATTATGAAATTGAATATTATAGAACCCAGACTTGAAGTTAAACTGTTGACAAGCTGCTAAGAGATAAACATATCTCAAGTCGAGATTCTCGGCAGCTTCGAAATTCGCAACTTTGTAGGTTAGGTACTTATGGTGGCAAAAGGAGAGTCTGATTGGTTCATTATCACGAGTGTCTATGACTATGAGTACCTCAGATCACAACAAACAAGGTTTGAACCTTGTTTGTTGTGATCTGAGATGAGTACCTATTCAATTTCTTTTGGTTGGTTACCGAATATTTGAAAAACATTGCACTTTTCAGTATATGTGTTCTTACATCCATTGCCTGTGCCATGCATGATGTACATTGTATGATCTATTATAAGGGCGGAGGGAGCCTGGTGACCTGTATTACAGGAGGTCTTACCTACCTATCTCAGGCACCAGTTCTCTCCTTTTAGCTTAGGTCCTTTGCCTTGTACTTTGCTAACAACTCAAATATTGTAAACCTAATTTGGAGAGAAAAATAGAAGATTTATTTATTTATTTTATATATAAACCTAAACTTTGAAATACTAATATATTGCTAGTCCAAACTGTTTAATATTTAAAAAAATATATCATAGTTGATAAATCAAATCTAACAACTCAAATATTGTAAACCTAATTTGGAGAGAAAAATAGAAGATTTATTTATTTATTTTATATATAAACCTAAACCTTGAAATATTAATATATTGCTAGTCCAAACTGTTTAGTAATAAAAAAATATATCAGTTAGAAAATTCTATTACATACATATAGCAGTAGAACAAAACCTAACAGAATGACGTGACGTGACTAAATAATCTGAAAAATAGATCATTACCTAACTGTTTGATATTACTGTTCTATTCAAAAGTTACGTGTACACTACACGTCATACAATAGTTGTACAGGCAATAGAAGACATTTCTGTTTAAATAACATCACAATCAAAAGAAAACAATACATTCAGACGGAAGAGAGGATAAGTAACAATTTGATATTTAACATGAATAAAACAGTCTAGGAATAGACTGTTTTATTCATGTTAAATATCAAATTGTTTAATGTCAGCCCTATCTGACATGGAAGTCATCAAACCGTAAATTACAGATGTAAGTACGAGCTCATACAAAGTGGATAGTAGTTTGCGATACTCGACACGCAAAATGTATGGATAGTAATGTATAAAATCAGATGTTTCTGTTTATATACATACCTAAAATCGGGCCGACACCTAAACTCCCGTATGATGTATGTCAGTTTGACAATAATAGTGATGTACCTAAACACGAGTCGCTACGATTATTTGATTCCAATCCAAATAAAATAATTATTTTTATTAATCAGAAGTCTGAACCATCAAAGTAGCTGTCATAATCACTAATATGGATAATAAATTCATGGTGAATAATAATATCTACTCTGATGTCACGATTCGATAAGATCCCTCTTTCTATTTTTTTTGTATTGCTTTATTGTTATTTTTTTTTTAATTCTAATGTGCAATAATTGTTATATTCAGCATTTAAACATCAATAACAAACCTTATTAAATAAATCGAAAAATTAAACAATATATTACCTATTATTTATATTTTCACGATCGATTTATTGCAGCCGGATGCAATGGAACTCTCTAAACGGGCAAGTCGGAAGTTCAAGTACTACATTTCCGGGCATAGATTTAAAAATCAAAAAATTCGGAACTTCATGGGCTTGAACCTGATGACACCTGTCATACGGGAGTTTAGGTTTCGGCCCGATTATAGTTTGCAAGTGACAGGGAGGAATTTAGATCAAATTCACTCATCGTGACTCCAATACTATAATTTCATATGAATCTCAAAAAATATTATTGTCCAATCTATAAATGAATAATTTCTTCCCGAAGATATTGTACAAGGCTACTAAGGGGAAAAAAACCGTTTTCATCGCAGTTTTGTATTAATCAACAAATTAAAGAAATAATTATAATGTAGAGCCTCTTTAAAAATGAACTGTATGTAGTCTAGGATTCGTAAATTCTTCAAAATATTCCGACATTGCGTTGAAAGATCCAAAAGTTCGCGGATGCGCTACAAGTTTCCGCTAACGCCAGACACGTACCAACAGACACCTGTTTCTACCTGACAAATTATCACAAAAAACGGTCCGAGATTCCCATCTCCGAAACCTGTTGTACGGAGCGAGTGTTCTGTTATGCGACCCACGTAACGAAGAACCTATATATTTTCTATTTATGTGTTATAACTGTGACAGTCCACTCTTTCTTATGCATAAATAAATTGACAGTACAGACTATCAATTTATGTTCCACCAAATCGTAAATTATAAATGCGAAAGTAACTTTTTCACTTATTACGAGTACTTGCACAGAAATGAATACAAGAACTAAACACCAGATTTTTATAGGAGGAGTCGGCGTGTTGATTTATGATATAAATAAATAGGCAATTACATAAACTAGTTAATATGCAAAAACGTACACTTGATATGAAAACTAAATAGTATGTAGTAGGTAGAGTCGAAAATTTACATTAATTACAGATCACCATCTATAGCCTCTTCTCCACTTGCGCTTTGGAGGCGGTGGTAACCTTAGCTTTAAGTAATTTTATGAGGTCAACTAAAAAACAAGAATATGACGTTAATGTTTATATTACAAGCCTTATAACCATGCTAAAAAACAAAGAAATAGCATAGACCCTTGTTCTTTGGAATTTATTTGAGTATTCTGAGATTTTGACTCAGTGGTCTGCAGTGGTCATTTGTTTTTTGCATTCTAGTGTTTGCAAATTTTGAACTAGTAGAAAAAAAATATTGTTTCGATCATTACTTTATTTTATTGCCTGATAGGAAATAAATCAATTAGTACATTGTCATTTACAGAATCATATAATATGGTCTGATTACTGAGGAATTATCTTTTTGCATATTGCGTAATTTTCAGTAATTACGACGCCATTTTTTTCGCACTCGCGCCTAGGTGACGTCATTTGTTTACATTGCGACTTCCGGACTGAGGGGTTGAATAAAATCAATTGATTTTGACTACCTGAAAATAGCGGTAGGTGAAATATTCCATAGATAGGACAGGAAATAGCCCAGTGGATAGCAGAATTAGATAAAATATGTTAAACGTCCTAGTAGCGCGCTGTCTAGGTACCTGCGGGTACAGTAAACAACACATAGGTATATCACCTCAAACTCATAGCAAATACGTGGCTATTACCACGACTTAGAGGTCTAGGGTAATTTGTCTCGCATTCGACTGTAGCTCAACGACACACGGCTGAGCTAACAAGCACCAAAGGCCATAGCGCATGTGCGTCCCAGTTTTGTCTGAAAAGGCAAACTTGCAGGCAATTAAACTAAGTGTGATGTATTTATGTAAGTGGGTAATATGGCCAGCGAGTAGCTACTTACTTACAGACTCTAATTTATAAAATTTTATATTTATGAATCTATCTATGTATATAGAAAAACACAATTTAGTTTAGTTTAAACAAAAAGGGAAAAGGGCTATAAACTGGGGATTCCTCCACACATAGGCGATGGGCTAGCAACCTGTCACTATCTGAATCTCCATTCCATGATATATACGTGATTCTATGTATGTTTGTATGTAAGTAGTTTAGATCAAAAAGTCACCAAATAGGCAAGTTCTTTTTTTTATTCTCTAGGATAACAACAGAGTCCCTAAACCTACTAACGTTATAAATTCGAAAGTTTGGATGTGTGTGAAGATGTGTGTTAGGCGCAACTAGTGTTCCATGTCTGATTTGAGACTAGACTCAAAATTTTAATATGTAAACAAATTACGTTAGGTATTAAGAACTTAATGCTTACGTTAAATTACGACCTTAAAAAACACATAATGACCAACATTGGATCAACAGCTCATTATGATTTCAAATTCGTTATTTACTTACTCAGAAAGAATCTTTAAGATTGCATTGATATAATTTTATACTAATTCTCCAACCTCAACTGTTAAATTAATAAAAAAATGGCCAAGTGCGAGTTGAACTCGCGTGAAGAGGGTTCCGTACAGTGTCAATTCTAATCTACAAACAATGAACTAAATTTTGTATTTTTTTTTTTACTTTTAGACTCAGTAGTTTCAGGGCAAATTATTTTTAATACCCACCCAAATCACACAGATTGAGTTAGCCCTAACGTAAATTCGAGACTTGTGTTATGGGATACTAACTCAATGATACTATATTTTATAATTATTTAATAGATAAACATCCAAGTGAAAAAGATCATTTTTTTTTTTTATAACATAGGGCGGCAAACGAGCAAGCGGGTCACCTGATGGTAAGCGATCACCGCTGCCCATGGACTACTGCAACACCAGGGGTATCACAAGAGTGTTGCCGGCCTTTCAAGAAGATGTAGACTCGTTTTTTGAAGGTTCCAATGTCGTATCGGTTCGGGAATACCGCCGCAGGAAGTTGGTTCCACAGTTTGGTCGTACGTGGCACGAAGTGTCTTTTAAAACGTACGGTGGTTGACAGCCAGTCATCCAGATGGTATGGATGAAACTTCAGCCTGTGACGGATGGTACGGTGGTGAAATCCTGCGGCAGGTATTACGTCGAACAATTCATCAGAGCACTCCCCATGATACATTCGGTAAAGAATGCACAAGGATGCGACATCCCTACGCAGAGCCAGAGGATCGAGACGGCTGACGAGATTCTCGTCATCGACGATGCGAATCGCACGACGTTGAACGCGGTCTAAAGGGAGAAGTTGGTATTGAGGTGCCCCAGCCCACAGATGGGAACAGTATTCCATATGTGGCCTAACTTGTGCCTTGTATAGCTGAAGGCGATGCGCCGATGTGAAATACTGCCTTGCTCTGCCTAGGACACCCAGTTTTTTGGAGGCCAACTTAGCCTTTTCCTTAAGATGACCGCGAAATTGAACGTCGCACGAAATCTCGACGCCTAGAATTTCGATCTTCGGCCGCGTATCTAGTGAAGCGCCCTGGAACGAAGGAGATACGACGAAGGGGCTTTTCTTCGCGGTGAACGCACAAACTTGTGTTTTTTTGGGGTTAAATTGGACCAAGTTGCAGTGACCCCAATTTGAAACCTGGTGTAATGAAGTTTCAACCTCAGACACAAGTTTTGTTCGACACTCCGGAGACGCGCGCCCGAGAAATGTTAGCTTGACCGGTATAAGAGGTGTCCACCGTGCTATCATCCGCATAACAATGAATGCTGCTGGATTGAAGCATATCATTGATATGCAAAAGAAAGAGCGTCGGGGACAGAACACAGCCTTGAGGGACACCAGCATTCACGGGCTTGTATTCGGAGCATGAACCGTCAACAACGACTTTAATGCTGCGCCCTGTGAGGAAACTGGTAACCCATTGGCATAATTTCTCGGGCAACCCGTAGGAAGGAAGCTTCGATAGAAGGGCTTTGTGCCAGACCCGATCGAAGGCTTTCGCCATGTCTAAACTGGCCGTCAGGGCTTCCCCCTTACTCTCAACCGCTTTCGCCCATTTATGGGTCAGGAATACCAAAAGATCGCCAGCAGACCGTCCATGACGAAATCCGTACTGGCGATCGCTTATAAGCTGGTGCTCCTCGAGGTACAACAGGAGCTGGCGGTTTATAATGGACTCCATTATTTTGGAGAGCAAGGAGGTAATGGCAATGGGCCTGTAATTGCCAGGGTCAGAGCGATCACCTTTTTTGGGTATTGGGTGGACTAAAGCAATCTTCCATGCAGACGGGACGACGCCTAAAGAGTAGGAGTGTCGAAAAAGACGCGTCAAGACCGGAGCCAACTCAGGAGCGCAAGTTTTGAGCACAACGGCAGGGATTCCATCGGGTCCATTAGACTTGTGGACTTCGAGGGAGAGAAGTGATTTGCGAACAGTTTTTTGAGTAAACCGGATGTCCGGCATAGTACTCGCGCAACGTGGTATAGTCGGAGGAGGCTTCCCACCGTCGTCGTCCAAAGTAGAGTTAGATGCAAAAAAGGTGCCCAGGAGATCGGCTTTCTCTCTTGCATCATGGACCAACGTGTCATTTGCCGTGCGCAATGGTGGAAAGGATGGCTGACAAAAATTGCCCTGGACAGCTTTGGCAAGAGACCAAAATGAGCGTGTACCCGAGGGTAGTTTGGCCAGCTTCTCACCAATTCGTCCGATGTGTTTCGCCTTTGCCGTAGCCACAGTTTTTTTTAAAGATCTAGAGGCAAAGTTATACTCCCTTTTAAGGACATTCGCATCAGGATCCTTAGCTGCCATCGCGTTGGACCAGGACTGAAAACTTGCTTGCTTTTGGCAAAACGCTTCTTTGCAAGAGCGGTCAAACCAAGGCTGAGACTTGCCACCAACGGGCACAACAGAACTTGGGACGAAAAGTTCCATGCCCTGCGATATCACATCAGCAACAGAGTCGGCAACGGCAGAAGCATCCCGAAGCGAGAAGCAAACTTCGCCCCAGGGGTAGGATGAAAAGAAGGTCCGCATCCCATCCCAATCTGCTGACTTGAAGTGCCAGACACGGCGACAGCCGGCGGAACGAGACCGTAATTTGCACGTGGATGGTGTTTGTAATAAAATCTATGTTGTTTTGTCCGTTCGCCGCCGTAATATTCTAGCGCGTGCGGTAGTTTCATATTAGTAGCGTCGTCGCCCGCTCGGCCGGCGTCGGCAGTCGCGAGCGACCATTTTGAATTCAGTATTGTTTGGACATCGCGCGGGGAGGCCGCGCCGCATGAAATTGCTCGCGTGAATGGCATGGCGGACGGCCGCCATTTGTCCTGACATATCGGTTTGATTTTAATACGCGGAGAGGTCTCGCGTCTTTTGCTTGTTAACTAGTTTGAGTTATATTTGTGAATTTCCTGTTTGTTAAATAACTATTGAACATTTGTGTTTGTGAAACCTTTTACTTTGACTGTTTCTTGTGAGATGCGAAACGTGGCTGCCTGGGGACGCCGAAATCTGTTGCCGAGTGGAACTGCTAGACGGATCAGGTATTTTTTCTGGGGATTGAGATCTCATGGGGTAGGTTGGGTGATTTAGGGAACAACCCCCTCCTCTTCCGAAGACACTCAAGATTGGATCCGAAGAGCAGAAGATTAAGTTTGGTAAGTGACCCTTGGGTTTGTGGGTGGTTGTAGCTATTAAGTTAGGTTTAATATACAGGGTTCTGTAGTTCCCGTTGTAAACTACAGTGGTAGCAGACTGCGTATAGGTTAGGTTAGGTTAGTCGGACAGACGTAGTGTCGGGTCGAGGTTTTTTACCGGTATTTTTTTTACCCGGTAAATTTTTCGGTACCGAACCCTCCCGCCCTTTCGTCTGCCCGGAATCTCTGCGCACAGATGGCACCATGCTCCGGATTAGGCAATGGTCTGATGAGCCAATAGGGGCACCAACAGATACTACATAGCCATCCGGATGGGAAGTCAGCAGGAGATCAAGCCGTGAGGGCGTATGGCCTTCCACATCAGGTATGCGTGTGGGGGCTGAAACCATCTGAGACAGACTATAGGCCGCGGCCAAGGCGTGAACAGATCTACCCGCATGATCGGTTTTTCCCGATTGGAGCCATTCTATGTGGTGGGCGTTAAAGTCCCCAAGAATTATTATTTCCGCGGATGGAATCTGTCGCAGCACATAGTCCGTTGCAGTGCCAATATGCTCCATGAGACGGTCAGTTTCGGTATCACCACTATGGGACCTGTAGAGGCAAGCGTAGACGCGAGGGTGGTCGTCGCAATCTACACGAAGCCATAGAGTGGACAGGTCTTTGCCTTCAAGATTGCATAGACGGCGAACACAGACATCGTCCCTGACAAAAACGCATACACCAGCGTGTGGCACGAATTTGTGCTCGATTTTGTAGCCGGGATAGTGTAGGTATGACGTATCCGCTGGAGACGATATCTGGGTTTCCGTCAAAAGAATAAGGCAGGCTTTTCTGCCTCCAGATGGTAGTGGACAGAGTTGAGGTTTGAGTGAATACCCCTGATATTGCACAGATGGACATGGTGTGCATGGGGGTGCCGTAGCCTTATCTTGAGCAATGACGAGCGGGATTTTGCCCTCCCCAGAGTACGTAGGGCAGCCCAAGCAAGAATGCTCAGGGAGGGATTCTCCTGTACGTAACGTACCGGTACCTCCTGGGGTACTCTACTATGAAATTCCGCTGCCATGTTGAGGGGTGGGGGAAGGGGTGGGCCTCCGGCTCTCTCACTTACCGAACGAAGCATAGAAGCGTTAAGGCAACTACTCAAACGTCGATTTTCTGTGAGAGGGTGGTACTTCCCCGGACGAGCCGGCCCATTCATGCTACTAGCAAAAATTTGGCCAGTAGCGTGGCTCTACCACACAAAGCGTGGCTCTACCACACAAGCGTGGCTCTACCACACAAAGCGTGGCTCTACCACACAAAGCGTGGCTCTACCACACAAGATGATTTTCCATCTTGACCCGACCGGGATCAAACCCGGGACCTCCAGTGTGTCAGTCCGGCGTGATGATCGTTGGGCCATGGAGGTCGTTAATTCCTAATTTGTCCCCCAAAATGACCCTTATTTAAAAAAATATTTATTTACTTTGCACATCAGTGTTTGGGTCACAGGATTACGCCATCCTTCCAAATTTCATTTGATTTGTTCCAGTAGATTCGGAGAAAATTGGCTGTGACAGACGCACGAGTGATCATATAAGGGTTCCATGTTTTCATTTTGTACGGAACCCTAAAAATTACTTGCCTATAAAATACCAGCCAAGCTTTAAGCTCTTCGTGACCCCTGGCTGACCCGTCGGACCAACCAAGGCCGTCTTGCGCAATGACATGGGAACCCAGGTGTCTGAATACTCTCAATAAGCTTTACAAGAGCCGTAATTGCCAGCCATTTGAACAATTCGAGATTTTTTGACTGTTATAAATGTGTATGCATATGTATACATTTTTTCTGTTATACTGTTCTTCTTCTTAGCGTGTCGACTCGGCGGGTCAAATTTGTAATGACCAATATGACGCTACACATACATATAAAGTATACATGTATCTTTTCTGCCCTCCGGAGGTCCATCTATTTATGTACAGAAACTCAGACAATGTATTTATGTACAGTCAGACAGATGCAGAGAAACCTGACTCCCTGAGATCTGCGATAGAGACATTTTGCGAAAGCGACAATCTGCGATAGAGACATTATGCGAAAGCGACATTCTGCGAAAGAGAAATTTTGCGAAAGAGACATTCTGCGAAAGCGACATTCTGCGAAAGCGACATTTTGCCAAAGTGACATTTTGCGAAAGAGGCATTTTGCGACTAGGGGACATTTCGCGAAAGCGACATTTTGTGCAGGAGCCATAGGATTCTGTGAGATAGTCGGGTTCCTCTGCACCTGACTGTACGTTCTTACTTAGGTCTTTTCGATCATATTTTGTAAATGTGTAGATAATTGCCAAACATTTTAACAATTCGAGATTTTTAGACTGTTCTTAATTTGTATACTATACTTATACATATTTTCCTTTCTGCGCTTCGGGGCTCCGTCTCGTGAGAAATTCAGACGTTTTCATAATTTATTAGATTAATAATACATTTTTAGTCACTCATCACGTGACCGACTATCACGAAAGTAGATTTTGTACTGTGGCTACAAATAAAGATTTTATCTATCTATCTACATAGATATTACTATGTATATATAGATATATGTTGGCTTCCGCGCATAAGGGTACCAGTTGCCGACGTCAACTGGTACCCTTATGCGCGGAAGCCCTCATATTATTATCCACTTAGTAACCAGCTCCCTCAATACATTGCGCTAGGTTTAAAGAGAGATGTAAAGACATAATCCACGTATTGTTCCGGTTTGACTTACAATCGTGTTTTCCGCATTTTTTTCCATTTTCCTAACGTTACTTAAAACTGTTAATGTTTTTGTTCGCTAAACGATTTCGCAACCAGTTTCGCTCCGTTTCTCGCTCTGAATGGGCGCCAACGACTTAGGTAATTCATCTCGGAATAATGTAATTTTTTTATTAACCCCCAAAAAAATAACTTAAGGTATTTTTGTCTGTCTGGGGCATATCCCTACTAATATAAAAATATAAATTTATCCATTACTATTATCGATTGTGAGAAATAATAATATTTAATTGATGGCCACGATACAGGCTAAGCCCAGTGTGGGATAATTTGCTACTATATTCCTTTTGATAAATAAAATATTTATTTATTTATCTTAAGATTACTTTTTATATACCTCTTATTTTTAAGATTATCTTAACCATGAAGACAATAAATAGTACATGCACATAGTTATTGTTCTAATTCTACCAAGTATTTGCTATTGAAGATATCAAGTGAAGATTTACACAATACAATACCGCGAAACTGACGCCGCAACGGGGTCGATTTCCTAAGCTTCCCATAGCCTAGATCTAGAGCTCAAAGTAAAGATGATACAGAATTGATTGTAAACAATGATAAATAGAACTTTAGACATGCTATTCTATCGGTAAGCAGCAATAGTATCTATACTATTGATCCCTGACGACCATCGACAGTACTTTTTTCAATATTGAACAGTAGGCAAACGTGTATGCGGGTTGCCTGATGGTAAGCCATCACCGCAGTCAACTGACACCAGCAACTTCAAAAAGGTCACTGATGCTTTTCCGACTTAAAAAAAAAACACAAGGTGGCAATCGATAAAAAGTAAAGAGTAGTAGAAACACCCCACATAAAAGGGAGAATATGGTAAAGAAGAAAATTAATAGCGTTAACCTTTTACTGGAGAGGTATTCAACAAGCCAACAAGGGAATCTTGTAACTTAATTATGTATGCTTATATTATGCACATATGCTTATATTATTATTTATAAACTATCTACTACTTACTTCTTTTAAAAATTGTGTAGTACTTGGCTTTAACTTATTTTTTTTTTTTATTAAGTACCTATATTATCTAAATTGATGGCGATTCAAATGTTCGGAAAAACCAAAACTGGTTTATGAAACATCGTACACTCTTCAATTATATGTAAATTGTTATATGAATGAAATAAATAAATAAATAAAATGTATTACTTATAAATGTTAATAAATGGACTGTAAAACTAATGGGGAATTTATGATTGAAACTCCGAATAAATAGAATATTTTATATTATAGTTAAAATCGAAATCCAAACAAACCTGATCAAGTGACAGTAAAAAATCTATCAAAAATATTTTAAAACATAAATCTTTATAAAAAAGGCCGCAAACCAGCCAGTCGCCAACTATACCTTCTTCTTACTAACAAATAATCTCTCAAGTTTCACATTCACATATTAATCATATGATTCTAACATGATCATCACTATCATGGGAATGAGACAAAAATATTAAAAAGTCACTCATGAATGAAAAGTCTGAGGTAATGATAATTATCATTACCCCAGAATCTTAACCATTAATATAAATTATCTTTCTACAGAATCGCTATTTTGTGGTCTAGATATTAAGTCACGAAGCTATGCCTTATTGTATGATATGTCTCATGGCATGTGGGAATAAAATCATTAGTGTAATATTTTACCTTAATTTGTGAAGCTACAGGTACTACAATAATAATCGTTGACAGATCTATCGAACTAATAAGCCAATAAAAGGTTCATAATGTGTTATTTAATTTTGGTATATTTATTGATATACGATATCGACGAATTTTGTTTGTGATTTAAAAAAAAGTTAATTTCAATTTTTGCAATATCTAATGATAATGCTTCTAAACCTACGTTTAGAAGGACAAAAATTTAGTAGCCTCGTAAAAGAACGGATAATAATAAATTTAGTACTGTAAAAATAAACATTGATACAAAATGCCAAAAGTGGTAGCAGAAAGGTAACAGTGAATTTCTTGTTAATTTGAGTAAGTTGATGTACCTACAGATACAGAATCACGTACGGTGTAAGCAGAGCCAAGAGTCGTGTGACTTGAAAGTCACGCTTAGCTGAATAGTGGGCTTATTGGGAGTAGAGAGATTCAGATATAATGACAGTTGCTAGCCCATCGCCTATGAGTAAATAGTATATGTATAGATCGATGTACTATTCTAGCTACTAGGTGCTCACTATATGTACATATATGTTGACAACATGAAATGATCTACTCCGGTATGACAAGCATTCTTCTTGTAGTGGAGGGAGTAGTACCTTTCTATGCTCTTCCTTATTTTACAGCCTCATTCCCCACCACACCACGGTTTCCCACGTAAACAATCTAGCGTTTTTAATCGGTCACCAAGAGATTTCGTAATGTATTGTGTACGCAACGACATTGTTTGAATATCGATAACCGAATAGCTGGCAAGCGTGCGAATATTAAAAAAAAAGTCTGTAATGCGAATGATCGCATAGGTATTGTTTCAGGACGTACGCTTAGCTGTCATTGTTGAAAGTTGTAACTTGTGTTGTTTTATTGGCAGTGTCGCGCGGCTTCGCTCCTTTGGGAATTTCGGGATTCTGAATAGCCGGCTTTTATACATAGAAATATTTTTCCATATCGGACCGGTAGTACCAGAGAATAGCGCGTTTAAACAAGCAAATGTATTAACTCTTTAGCTTAAGTAATTTTTTGCTTTTATTAGTCATATCAAACTGATAATGTATAGATTGACTTAATTAAGTTGTTAATCTTAGCTCCAGTTTTCATATCCTATTAACTTTCACTAAGATTATAGAAAAAAAAAAACTTTTTTGTGTCTACCTGTTCTTATACGAAACATAAAAAAGATAAAAGGCTTTGAGACAAAACTACACATGCTATTGTGGCGCGAACTAAATCGCTGACTTTCTTTTACCTTAATAGCGGATTTACGGCCGAAGACGGCTGGCACAATACGTGTTAACAGCTTTGTTTAAAAATAAAAGTAACATTGACTATGGCCTATTTTGTTTTTATGTGGTTGTTGGTCTCGGGCACTGGCAGTGAACTGGCAGTCAAGAATTTATATATTTTTTTTTAGTTGCATATTTTAAATAAAATTCTTTTTAGTACGGATCAACTACAGAAATCTATTAGAGTTCTATGGGATGTGTGTGATTTGTCCGTATATATTTATTTATTTATGAACTGTATGCGTTAACAATCCTGGGTAAATCAATACTTGTGAAAGTAGCTGTCTGTCTGTTACTATCATCTGTTAAACCTCTAAACCGATTTTAATGAAATTGTGTACGGAGACGAACTAATAAAAATTACGTAACTACGAGCCGTGTAGATATGTCAAAATTTTGAACGCGTTTTTCTAAAGTTACAAACTATAAACTTTCTAGACATATTATGACTTAGCGAAAGCATTTGTGACGTGATGTCTAGATCATTATAATGCAGCCTGTTTTCGCACAAGATCTATCGAATTTGTGCTCAACAGATTAGCACTTTCTACTTTCGAAAATAATCATCCCTAGTGACAAGTCATAATCATATGTGTTGTGAGCAGCTTAATTATATGTTTAACTAGGTTTTTATCCTCGGCTTTGTACGCATGAATTAAGCCTGAACTGTGGTTCAGGCTTAATTTATGAGGAGAGGGCGCTTCATAGAAACGGGGCGTCATATATACCTACTATACTACAAATGAAACTATACATCCGTGAACACGTCAGTAACACGTCAATGTGTGCGTTTTCATAGTCATAGCGTCCCAATCCACAAAAGAAAGAGAGAGAAGTGCGGGATGTGCGCGGAGGTGCCATATTGCGGGAGGGGCAGGGAGTATCCTTTCTGTACGTAGTACTTATTTAAAAATAAACCGTATAATATTGGATGATAGGTGGAATAAGGCTGTAGCCAAGTGGTATCCGAGAGACGGAAAGCGAGGCGTAGACGATGTAGTATTGCTGGCAAGAACTTGATTGCGATGGCCCAGGGGCACTATTTTTGAAAGTGTGACTCACCAAAAAAGCGTGAGCCGAATGATTTTTCATTCGATATCCATTATTCCGTATTTTTGAATTGTCTATGTCGAATAATTCGCAACGAGTGGTCTAGACCACTCGTTTTCGTATGAGTTGGTAGTCGAACGTTTTTTACGTCAAAATCATGAATGACATAGACAACTGGATACGGATATAGATGGTGTCTATTAGAATTTCATTTTTGCGTTCCGTTTAACACTTACGTTCTCTTTGATTAAAAATTCACGAACATTTTTTTTACGATTCGTTACCGATTCGGTTTTCGTTTCGTAGAAAGGAGCAGAATTTATTTCTCGCATTATTTTCATATCACTGGCAACATTGCTATACTCTATTCATCGAATGAACCAAGCAAAGCGCTTTCTCTGTCTGACATTTGTATACAAACTGACAAGGACAGAAAACTATCTAGCTCCGCCCAAAAGCGCTTGCGTCCGGTAAGAAACACTAG
Organism: Ephestia elutella; assembly: GCA_018467065.1. NCBI lineage: Eukaryota > Metazoa > Arthropoda > Insecta > Lepidoptera > Pyralidae > Ephestia > Ephestia elutella. The sequence continues at coordinate 11,740,348 of CM031588.1, forward strand.
GGCTCGTTCATATTGCGAACGTTTTGGTGAGAGCATATTAAGGTCGCGCTAGTCGATAATTTTCCCATACAAATTTCGGGGGGGTTTTACTCCATTGTTTGACATTGTACATCCAAAGTTAAACATGATATCGTTTTGTGTCATTATTAATTTTGTCTGTACGGAACCAGAATAGTAAAATAAAAAGCCACTCTAAAGTTGTGAGCCATCAAACTTTAGTTTTTCGTGCTAATTTTCATACAACTTTGGGCGTAAATAAGTAATAAAAGAAGTGTAAAATATCGAAAACAAAAACCGCACCGACAAAGTTCAGTTATCGAAGATTCCAATAAACTTTATTTGTGATTGATTTGAGCAGTAGTTTTTTCAGAAAACCCCATTTTCCAAAGGACGTTTCGCAATTTTTCACGCGCACGATTTGATATGAATTGTCGTGCATTTCACTCAATATTGTTCCCCGGGCGGACGGGGCGGCGCGGTGCGGAGGAAGAAGCTCACGCACACCTGCACAATACTTACGTCACTTTCGTTATTCGCTCGGCTCATTCCTTTAGATTTCGATACTACCTACCTACTATATCTGACTTGGCGTTGAATTGGACTACCTACGTAATTGAAATTGTTGATTTGAGTGGATTTTGTATTGGTTGACTGAAGAACTAGCGTGAAAAACTTCAAATAAACATTGAGTAAGTGTTCTACCGACGACCTCCGTGACCCAACGGTCATCACGCCGGACTGCTACACCGGAGGTCCCGGGTTCGATCCCCGGTCGGGTCATGATGGAAAATGATCTTTTTCAGATTGACCCGGGTCTTGGATGTTTATCTATATATGTATTTGTTATAAAATATAGTATCGTTGAGTTAGTATCCTATAACACAAGTCTCGAACTTACTTTGGGGCTAACACAATCTGTGTGATTTGTCCGTATATATTTATATTATACTAGGGCCCGCCCCGGCTTCGCTCGGGTGGACAATATATTTATTTTTAGGGTTCCGTACCTCAATAGGCAAAAACGGAACCCTTATAAGCAGAGATCGGATATTCCAGTACATATTTACCTAAACTTCGAGGACCACGTAACATGAGTGGATAACACCACCTTTAATACATTTTTAACACCAGCATTTAAAAATCATGAATTGATATTGAATTTTATAGAGATAATAAGTTACAAATTATTGATTGAACCATATTATTCTACTTTTGAGAGTTCCGTACTAAAATTGTGTCAAATTAAAATGTTCTTCAAGTAAATAAAATAAAAATAAAAACTAAATATCTTAATTCAATTCAGTTATTTGAAAGATATAAAAAAAAAATGGTTTTATTTTTTCAGAGGTGTAATATCGAATACTCGGTCACTTTGAGCAAAAAAATCAGGAGTATTTTGCGATTTCAGACAGCACTCAAAACATATGGGGTACTTCATATTTTGCGATTTCAGACAGCAATCAAAATATATGGGGTACTTCCCGTTGACCTAAAATTATGAAATTTGTCAGAAAGCAAGGTACTTAGTACAGAACAGTACTTGTACAGGAATAAATCTGAAAGTAGTAAATATGTTGTTGGAAGTTAAAAAAAAAGTGTTACAAACTTATTTTTGCGCTCGATGCAATATGAATCCTAAGGAGCAAACTGCAGAGTTAAGTTTGTTTTTAAAACTTGATTAGCGTCTACGGAACCCTCGGTGCGCGAATTTGAATCGCACTTGACCGGTTTTTAGGGTTCCGTACCTCAAAAGTCAAAAACGGAACCCTTATAAGATCACTTTGTTGTCCGTCTGTCTGTCAAACTTTTTTTCTTAGGACGCTTAAAGGTATCAATTTGATATTAATATCTAATACTCGGATACATGGTCTCTTTTAGCAAAAAAATAATCAAAATTATACGTCAACGCGATCAAGAGATATTAGGTACCTACCGTAAATGTAGCGAAATTTCGTATATTTTGCGATTTCAGGCAGCAATCAAACCCTACGGGGTACTTCCCGTTGACCTAAAATTATGAAATTTGGCAAAAAGCAAGATCTAACAGTACATACACTGTAAATATGTTGTTGGAAGTTTAAAAAAAATGTTGCAAACTTATTTTTGCGCTCGATGCAGTACGATTCCTAGGAATCAAACTGCAAAGTTAAGTTTGTTTTTGAAATTTCTAGGTCTTTCAGTGAGAGCTATAATGTGAGATGCTTTTCGTGTACGGAACCCTCGGTGCGCGAGTTTGACTCGCACTTGGCCGGTTTTTTTAATGATACCTACCTCCTACTAAAATAAATATTGATAATAACAAGCAAATTATTAAAAAATAAAAAACACGACTGACAACTCACATAGCCTATGTCACTCGGGGGAATGCAAGGAATCTAACAATACCTCTCACATCAAAATCTGTTAAGCCGTTGAGGACTTATGGTGGAATAAAGAAACTTACATACATACATACTTACATACATACATACATACATACATACATGAACCCTGAAAACATAACACTCCTTTTTTGGTCAGTCGTGTAAAAACATACGAAAACGCGCCCGCTCAGAGATAGCTACCTATACTGCGCCTTGAGTCTTCGCTAGGTGGTTTCGCGGCGCGTTGCTGGTATTTAGATAACTCGTAGTATTTCGGAAACTATTGATCCAAATTACATGCAGTAAAAAGCAAATATTAAATATATTAAGTACTTGTGACGATAGACTTGTTTAATTTGATAAGGATTAATAAGTTCTGGTTAATATCACCAGTTAAAAAACACGTAACGATTTTAATTATTTTTAAAACATAAAAGTAGTTATTGTGGCTGAAATATAAAAGCTAGATATATGCTATCGCGGACTTTTTTGTAGACCTATTATAGATACACAATTCCTCCATACATGATTTTGATACATCTCTTAGGAATTGGACAGCGTTTTCGATGAAAGCTGCCGGGCGGCAAATTTTTTCCGACTTCCTTAACAATTATCGTCATATTTCAACTAATATACACAAAACCTAAACAAATTATACACTAAAACCTTTCTCATGAATCACCCTATCTATTAGTGAAAACCGCATCAAAATCCGTTCAGTAGTTTTTGAGTTTATCGCGAACAGACAGACAGACAGACGCCGCGGGGGACTTTGTTTTATAATATGTTATGATTATGATATGATTATGATTATGATTTATTTATTTATTTGTTTCTTATGTCTGGGCACCTGATAAAAAACATTGTAGGTAGGTAAGTACCTACATTACTCATTTTATGTGAATCTTCTATCCTATAGGTAGATATGTCTATATCCTGACTATAATAAGCAATCTATAGGTATATAAACGCCCGCGCCGCCGCGCCTTTAGTTATATTGTACGAAATTGTAGGTACTGTCTCGCTTTTGGCCGACCGGCAGGCATAGCGGCGCGCCCGACGCGGCTCGGTCGGTGTTGTGTGTGAATGTGTGAATCGTCTAACGTCGTTTCATTCACTTCGGACAGGTGTTTGTGTGCGTGCGCTCGGTGTATGCGTACAGATAGCGTCTGACTGCTCATCACTGATTCTATCTCTGTCGGACACAATGCTAGGTGAAACAGCTTGCTTTTTGGCCGCGCCCGCCACTGAGTTCGAGCTCGCGGCTAGTGCAACCTTAAAGAATGCTGTGTACATTATTATACAGCATTTTTTAATATGTTGCGGATTTTTCGAAATCCTTCAAATGACTTTCTATGTATGGGGATTTTCTGAAATGAAATAATTTATATTTTGTGATAATTATCTTTATTTCTTATAAAATAAATCAACATTTTATTCACTTTCCGACATATCACTGTCATTTCCTATACCTATGTATAATACATTTTTCACTTAACCCTTCAAAATTATGATCCATTTGATTCATTTTGGGCTCTATGACGTGCTTCACACATTTTTTCCATTTTTCGGGTGTAATTTAAAAGTCACGTTTAATTTAAAAGTCACGTTATTTGAAGCAACGTCTTCTTTTATTTGAGCTCAATCGGGTTAAGTTCGCAGTGATATGGGAGAAGGCGGAGCACCATTTTCTTTTTTCTTTTTGCGATTTCATCTACGTACACACGTCTCATATCGTTTTCTGTGCTCCTTGATGATTACAAATAGTTCTCGTTTTAGCAAATTTTCGTCAAATTTGATTTCCTTTTAACACAAGTCTCGAACTTACTTTGGGGCTAACTCAATCTGTGTGATTTGTCCGTATATATTTATTTATTTTCTTTTAACCACTCACTTATTTCTTGTTTTTTACTGTTGGCAGTGGGAAGTCTTTCAACCTTCCAAATTCATTTCTAGGTGATAGTCGCCTTGCTTCTTTGACTCGAACACGTGCAATGCTCCTTCTACGAAACCTTTTTCGCTGCCGATGTAGGTAATAAATGTTGCTTGTAACAAAAGAATTAAATTTTAAAAAATACAGCATTTGCAAAGTTGAAATCATAACACATTAGCTGATAATAAAAATACAATTGTTTTTATCTTGTTTATGACAATCGACGACCAGCCAACTGCGGCGGCACTTTCATTGATAACCTACACAAATAGATCATTAAAATAATAACAATGAAACTTACCCCAAGGATTCTTTAAGCCAGTAGATAAGCCTTTTACAAAAGCATCACGTGCGCTGGGTACAGTTGTATACTTCCAAGTTTAAGAAGTTGTGTGACCTTCATTCAGCCAGGTTTCGTCTAAGTAATATATTTTTTTGATAATGCCACTGTTTTCCATATCTCATTGTGTGAGGCAGTCGGTGAAGGTGTTAAACATGTTACACATCATAACCTTTCCAGTGGAATAAAAGGCCCGTTTAAGCCTTTTTTGCACTTTTTCTTCTGCCATATTCCAATAAACACGCCAAATCTTCAGGTGAGAAATCAAACGGAATCCGATAAACAAGCCAAGTCCACACAATGAGCACAAAAAATTAGTCCGAAGAACAAGCCAGGTCAAAGATATATAAGGTCACAGTGCAGAATGCAGGAGGTACGCAGAGACGTCTAGACGGTACGGAGTGCAACGACAGACTAATTTTGATGTGATTTGTGAATGCGGCCTAAGCGTCTTATCTGCAACCAATCACGTTGAAGCGCCGAATTTCGGTGCTTGGTTCATTCGGCGAATAGAGTATAGACGAGTGATTTCAAAAATACGGCTTTTATGTTTTTAGTGACATAATAGGACGAGTGCGACATAATAGTCTATTCGTTTTCGGCGGTATGTCATACTTTCAAAAATAGGGCCCCAGGATAGAGAAGCTTGGCGTAGAAAAAGGGATGCTTACTTACACCTAGCAGTAGGTAGTGGAAAGCTGGTGATGATGAGTAATAGTATACACATTGTACTCCTGCTTATATTCTTGGTGCAATAAAGAGTTACTTACTTAGTATAGTCATAAATTAACACATTGCCAGAAGGAAATTCTCATCGATATTTTTATGACATTTTCCAACCATGCGACATTGACCACTTAACCGCTTTATCTATGTGTATCATCAATTTTTTTGTTAACAAACGAAATTGAAACCTACAATGGTATTGTTTTTTTTTGAAGTCTGTTGGCCTTGTGCGAAAGTGACAACTTATTATAATATTTGGTAACACCGATTAAGCAAACAATAGCCTACGTCCGTGTATTAAAGTAGGACATATCAATGAATGATTCACAGACAAGTAGGTAAGGTACTGTGAAATTGTTTTGATGTGTAACATCTTTCTTGTTACTTTTCTGCAATATTTTGGAGTTAAAAGGGACGGAAGTAAAGATGGGAGTCGATTCTATTAATTACAAACGTAGATGGCGTGTCTCAAGATCCAAAGAAATTGAACTAAAGCGACAAGATCTCTGTAAGATTTCTATACTTTATTACGATTTCTTTGGCTTTTGAGACACAACTGAGGCACAGATGACCAAATAGTTACTTACTGAGGCACGATATAGTATGTTTGTAACTTGTAGAATCAAGGGACTGGACAAGTGCAAGCTATTTAATTTATAAAGTTATTTATTCTTTACAAATTTAATTTGACTAATGAGCGTGAGCGGTGTGCGGTGCGGTAGAGTTGTACGTCCAGGAAACCACTGTCATTTGTTTTTTTTTTATAGAATAGTAGGCAAACGAGCATGCGGGTTGCCTGATGGTAAGCAATCACCGCAGTCCATAGACACCAACGATCCTCAAAAGGTTTACCCTAATTTCATTTACCAATAAGAATGAAGAGACTTTGGTAATTCTCTTCGTTCTGAAAAATAGTCCCTTATATTAGTCAATCAGGCAGTCTGTTTCTCACAACGACGAAAATGTCCAGCAGTGGGCTTTTTGTATTTTAAATGATGATCTATGTATGATGATATTAAACTTTTTAATATTCCATAGGTAGGTACATTATATTTTTTAAGTTTGTGAAAATGTTTGCAGTATTAAAACATTTTTATTTAGTTGAGTCCTTCTTAGCACTTCTAACTATGTGTATGCGAAATTTCAATAAGTTTGGTGCTGTAGATAAAGCGTGACGATGCAACAAACAAGCACATTTTCGCATTTTTAATAATAGGTAGTTAGGATTCAATGAGGTGAGGGTTACGAAATGAAACGTTTGCCAAATGGGATGAAGCCACTAATAAAATAAATTTAGGAGAAAAAACTCACGCTGGATAGTTGGAAAATAATATTGCACATTGTTTAAAATTCTCATACGTACATATATAAAAGTAAATTAATATGCATTAAAAATGATCCGGGCGCTACGTCTGTTGTCCAATAAGTATAGCATCATATGCTGTAATGTATGAACTATAGTAACGAAAATATTTTCATCAAAACGTCTACAACAATCAAGACAATGACTCTTCGATCACTTTAGACAAAGATGTCTCATTGTATGATATTATTATTTATCTTTTAGTCTCCCATGAGAAAATTGTGAGAAGCTCGATATTTGTATACATATCATATAGGTAAGTACGATTATTTCTAACCCGATCAGTCCAGACTAAGCGTACTGTGTTTAAAATTAAATAAACATAGGTAAACCCCAAAAGCTTTAACTTATTAGTTTAAAAAGATAATACCTAGGTACAAAACTATGACTCTCCAACATTTGTTGACATTTGATAGATTTTCTAGAAATTAATAAACTTTTATATCTCGCATCTATATCAGATAGTTAATGTAAATAAGTAGGCTTTAGCTGGAATTCGTTCGTTAACAAACACTATTTAAATACAGTATTCTATTCACCAAAGACAATAGAAGATTGTTCCACTGCCACAATGATATCGAATCAGATTAAACTTTCGTTGTTTTCACGTGTTCTGGCTTTCTATTTCAATTTGACCATAAACCTAATGACGACGACAATGGACCATCTTTGTGCTTGAGTAATGTATTTCCTCTACCTCTATCACAACTGCCACCCTGATTATCTTTCAAAAAATTTGTATTGTCTGTGTACATTTTTCAATTCTATTTTAAATTTAATAGTATTTATTTGAATGATTTTTTTTATATATTTCTTTAACCAGTGTTGTCTCTGCCGGGCAAACTCCTTCGAAATTAAAAAAAAATAATCTTAAGTATGTGTCAGTTCTATGCTCATCGAGATACTATGTAGGTACTACGTAAACTCCGTTTTTTCCTACTTGTCCCATTATGTAAGCAATCTTACCATGTCTTTATATGATTTTACAACAATATAAATTAAAATAGACTTTTTAGGAAATTACTTTCGTGATTAATAAATGTTTTACTTTAGAATGTTTAGGTTTGAACTAATATTTGATTTTTTTCAACAGGATTCAACAAAAAATACTGTGAAGATAGTTTACATAATAGGACAAGTAAGAAAAAACGTAGTTTAGTATTTGTATTTCGATGTCCGTGCTATTAAATGCATTACCATGAAAACGATACCTGTCTACAACATGACATAACACTATACGACCTATAACTAGTTCTACCTCATGCTAAAATCACTTCTGGGAAGGCTGGAAAAAGCGTGAGTCTGTGCCTTGATGGTCGAAACGTGATAATATGTCTGCAAGCGGCCTCACCTCGTGTTTGCTAATGCGTAATCCTGTGGGAACTCAGGATAAAAGTAACTTTACATTAATTCAGGCAGTTCAAATCTTACAAAAATACGGTTGAGCTGCGATTGAGTAAGAAACACATAAAGCATCTATATATAGAAAGCTAGCTGTGCTCTTCGCTCCCGTTAAAACTCCTATATCCTTTCTCATGGATGTGGCTATCACAGAAAAAATCAAATCTGTTCAGTAGTTGCAGAGGTTAGCGCATTTAAACAAACAGCTTTACATATAAATATAGGTACGAGTAGATGAGTTGTCTTGGTAGATTAAAATAAATATCTAAATAGCATAAGAATATTATGCATGTCATTGGTTCTAAATAGTGTCTTTTCCTGAATTTGGACTGGTTGGTCCGCTGACATACATACATACTTTACAAATTATCACGCCTTTCCCGTAAGGGTAGGCAGAGACTAGCGATTTCTAATACACTTACAGAACTCTCTCGCTTCCTCTACACTCATCACTCTCTTCATACATGTTCACTTGCGCTGACACAATGTCACATTTCCAGATGGCGGCCCGGTGATGCTGCTGTGCCGGCGCGCGGTGGCGCTGTGGTGCGCGGTGGCGCTCGCCGCCACTGCCGCCGCCTACACGGTGGACTGCAACCAGGAGTACACCGACTGCGAGACGGAACTCAGTGAGTCTCTTTACTTACTTCGACTTAGTTCAATGAGGATCTATAACTAACTTGGTGATGCTGCTATGCCGGCGCGCGGTGGCGCTGTGGTGCGCGGTGGCGCTCGCCGCCACTGCCGCCGCCTACACGGTGGACTGCAACCAGGAGCAACCAGGAGTCTCCTAACTTACTTACTTCGATGGCTCGGCCCAAAGGATCTATATCTAGCTTGGTGATGCTGCTGTGCCGGCGCAGATTATAGTAATGGTCAACAAGCGTGCTACTCTACTATCTCCAAGTTTTAGTAGAATAACTGTTTAGTAACAGTAACTTGCCGACTCTACCATATTTAAGAGCTCTTCTCATAGACTATTCGTGGCCGATTATAAAACAGTTTGTAATTAATTGAGTTCAATGACATTAATCAGTCGCATTTTTTGTAAATATGATTTAATGTTAATGACAAACTGTCCTAAGTATCGCCATTTCGTAACTAATATTAATCAAAATTAACAAAAATGCGACTGTCATACCCGGCAGATATTGGTGTCATTGAACTCGTCAAATACACAACCTCATTAATATACTTTGAGTTGGTGTTTTATCTATTTGATTGATTGTTGTTTTGGTTCTAATTCTTATCTTCGATGACCCCAGGTCGTTAGTTTTAATTGTGTACCTGACTTATTATTTATTATACTCAATACTCAATATTTTATTGCATCCATAAAGTTGATATGGTGACTAATAAAGGATTTTCTTTTTTTTTTTGCATTAAAAATAATAAAGTAATTATTTTACACTGGGTTGGGTACTTGACCAAATAAATTACTTTTATATTTTGACGAAATCAACACCATGATACGATTCAAAATTTCTTCGAATTCATTAAAAAAATCAAATCGAAGGTATTAATAATTCATATTAAATAACAAATCTATACAAAGTGAGTCTTTGCTATATTAATGAACTAACAAATAAAACAATATTCAAATGAATGCCAATATTCTTGCAGGCGCGTTGATGTCTTATGTTTGACTAGAGTTACTTGAATTTTTCTTAATATAGTATTAGTAACCATAATTGTAGTTTGTAGTTTATGAGTTTATTTATAGCATTCAGACATACTGATAAATGCTACAGGAAACTTGTTTAATGAAGTAGTTTAAAATATTACACATAACTTAAAATATTTTTCAAAATGTATTAAATTTCGATGGACGGATGAATATTTTTTTACGTAGACAGTTGTATCTTGACGTGAGTAATTGCAACAGGTACATTTTAAATAATGTAGATGACATGAAGATAAGCAAATACCTCTTATTATGTTGCCGTAAACAGTTTACTGTAAGAGGAGGTCAATGCCCTGACATACAGTCAATATAATTTAGCTTTTATTAGTGTATTATTACTACTTAAATGATGCTTTAAAATTACGAAACAAATTTATCTAACCTTCATTGAGAAGCTTTTCGATTTTCTAACTACTGGGGAATTTGAGGATATTCTTTTATACTAATCATAACTAACATTATAAGTGTTTGTTTGTTTGTTACCTCTTCACGCTTTATCTACTGAACCAATCTTGCTGAAATTTCGCATACGCATAGTTACCTTTCATACCGGGAAAAAGCACTGTTCCCGTGGGAAATTTAAGCGGGCGAAGCCGCGGGCAAAAGCTAGTAGTAAATGAAATAAATAAAATAAAATAAATAAAATACATAAAATAAATAAAATAAATAAAATAAATAAAATAAATAAAATAAATAAAATAAATAAAATAAATAAAATAAATAAAATAAATAAAATAAATAAAATAAATAAAATAAATAAAATAAATAAAATAAATAAAATAAATAAAATAAATAAAATAAATAAAATAAATAAAATAAATAAAATAAATAAAATAAATAAAATAAATAAAATAAATAAAATAAATAAAATAAATAAAATAAATAAAATAAATAAAATAAATAAAATAAATAAAATAAATAAAATAAATAAAATAAATAAAATAAATAAAATAAATAAAATAAATAAAATAAATAAAATAAATAAAATAAATAAAATAAATAAAATAAATAAAATAAATAAAATAAATAAAATAAATAAAATAAATAAAATAAATAAAATAAAATAAATAAATAAAATAAATAAATAAAATAAATAAAATAAATAAAATAAATAAAATAAATAAAATAAATAAAATAAATAAAATAAATAAAATAAATAAAATAAATAAAATAAATAAAATAAATAAAATAAATAAAATAAATAAAATAAATAAAATAAATAAAATAAATAAAATAAATAAAATAAATAAAATAAAATAAATAAATAAAATATCGTGGAAGTCTAAATACCAACGTCAATACAATAGTGAGTCTAATTGGTCTTAGTGGGCGCGGTACGTAGCCAATTTTGGCAGAATAACGCAAATCGATGTACAGGATTGCAATTTGGTATATTATTGCATTATTACTCCCCCCCTAAGGAACTACCGCTCAAATTGTTTGTTTTTACATAACGTATCTGTATACCAAATTGCAATCCTGTACATCGATTTGCGGTTTTTTTTACGTAGCTGGCCCACTATCTAGTAGAGGCTTGGGGATACGAATCAAGAATCCTTCAAGCAGGGCTTATTACTGATTTGTACCGGTACCAAATTCTCATATGAAATACCGGTATGTTACGGGAGTTTATAATTATAATACGCATCATAGTTCAAGTACTTTTCGCTCTGAATGGGAGACTGATTTTTTAATATGAGGGATCACAGGTTAATATTTAGTTATATTTTAATTAATAATAAATAAATATATACGGACAAATTACACAGATTTAATTAGCCCCAAAGTAAGTTCGAGACTTGTGTTATGGGATACTAACTCAACGATACCATATTTTATAACAATTACATAATAGATAAACATCCAAGACCCAGGCCTATCTGAAAAATGTTATTTTCATCTTGATCCGACCGGGGATCAAACCCGGGACCTCCGATGTGAGTCCGGCGTGATGACCGTTGAGCCACGGAGGTCGTCCTGTTTAAATTGTTCGTGACTCTTTGTGCGTATTTACGTATTAACTATGGTTAGTCAGAATCATAGACTTATATCAACTGCAACCTCCAACAACTGCAACTGTCCAGCCATCGAACTGGTGTCAAGCCATATTTATCTGGGTCTTGTAATAGATAATAAACTAAACTGGGGCTGTCATATTGATCGAGTATGCAATAAACTCCGCCAGTTTATTGCTAATCTAGTAATTATAAAAGATCGCATACCATTTAAAGTTAAACTAATGTTGTACAACTCTCTTGCACATTCACACATACAATATGGTCTCAGTAGTTATGGTCGTACCTTCAAAACATATCTGGATAGAATTTATAAATTACAACATAAAATTTTGAAATCAATCGTAAGTAAAAAAACAAAACATCAGTTTGCTGACAACGAAATCAGATTATTCATACACTGTAATGTATTACCAGTTCACTCTCTAATTAAATGCAATCTTCTCAAAGAATATTTTTTTAACAATGAATTGTTTAAACAAGCTAATTACTTATTCAAAAAAAAAACACGACTGAAAACACACATAGCCTATGTCACTCGGAGAAATGAAAGGAATCTAAAAATACCTCTCATATCGAAATATGTTAAGCCGTTCATGACTTATGGTGGAATAAAGAAACTTACATACATACTTACATACATACATGAACTCTGAAAACATAACACTCCTTTTTTGGTCAGTCGTGTAAAAAATAACTCATCCTATATTCACTCGTGCAGTGGCTAAACAACTTCTGTGCACTTCAATAGCCAACAACACGTACGGGGAGCGGACAGCCCGCTATCTCCTCCCGCGGTTAATTAACGCACTACCCACTTCGTTAAAAAGTGTCATAACGCCAAGTAATATTAAAAGGAAACTCAAAAATTACCTACTCGAATCATTATAAGATTCATATTGTAGTCGATACTTACATATGTACGTGGTTCCTGTGTATACTAGATTAATATTTTTTTGTACCTACCTATATATAAATTATTGAACTGACGCTAATCATCAGCGCTGTAGACAAACCTCAGTGGTTTATAACAGTGTTATTTTAGATTAAGTATATTATTATGTCTGTTATATTGTGAAATAAATAAAAAAATAAAATAAAAATAAATAATCAGAATACACGACGCTGTCATTATGCCAAATGCTCTGACAAATTATGTTATTTTTAAAATAATGGTTATCTATGTTCATCAAGCTACTACATGGTCAGGTAATCAGGTTATATTTTCGCAAAAAGGGAGATATTAAGAGCACCCATAACCGGTGAGCTTATATGTAGAGAGAGTGAGAGAGATCTGTTAAGGATAGTAGCAAATGGAAATCCATAATCTCTGCCTACCCCTACAGGAAAAGGCGTAATAATGTATAATGTATGAATGAAAAAAAAACCATATAAATATGTTAGTTGCTAAATTAATTAACATGGCGAAATCTATATTAGGTGAGGAATATATCACACAGTCTCCACATAAATGGCAAACTGTGATTTGTAGCAATTTACGAGTCAATATCGTGCGGGCTCTATACTTGGACGTAGTAGGTGTTGGCAATAGAATTTGTTTAATTTGTTAATATCTATACCACAATTAATATTGTCCTTGGTTATTATGCGTATATATTTATTTATATTACTTTTCTTGGGTGTGGCTCCAAATTTGCAAGTAGACTGCATTTGACTAAAATGTAATCATTATATAGATATTCGTCTTTTTTTGCTTTGTTTAGTCCTGCCATCTGTTCAAACTAATACTGGCCGGTACTCATTCAATGATTCTAGTATATGAGTTTATTCGTGATTCATTTTCGTTCTATAATCAAAATCGGATAAATTCTTGTAAATTCCTGTGGAAAAAGTCGGAACATACAGTCATAGAGCAACACGGTGCTGAAGTCGCGCGCGGAAGTCCTTGTTGCTCTAAGTATACAAAATTTAAGAAGACATTATTTATGCGAAAGTAAAGATGTTCGGCCATCTTGTACGATATGATTATTTAAATAAAAACCTGATAGAAGGGAAAATAGAATCTAGAAGAGGAAGAGGAAAGCCAAGAAGTGTAAGGGAGGTAAAAGTTGTGTCGTACAAGGAGGTCAGATGGCTGAGGAGAGATGGAAAAGCTCCATCGACAAGAACAATGTTCTTAAATTCAAATGAAAATGAATGAATGTGGAAATTGACTCCATCTACGTTATGACTTCAGAGACTCATATTCTTCGGGCACATAGCGCGCCGTGAACTTGACAGCTTGAGATTATCCTATTGGATCATGTCCCAGGGCCTCGAAGCCAAGGAAGAGCACCGAATAGATGGACGGCTATGTTAGGGTCTTCTACACACAACAAACTTCATCAAGCCTTAAAGCAGGCACAGGACCGCGTTCCCTGAAAGGCCCTGGACAAGGGAGCCACAGCTACAGGTGGTCACGACGCTCAGCCTTAAGGGTACGACTATGAAGAGACTGTAAAACTTTGTTTCAATGAAAAGGAGGCTAAAAAAGGAGTTGTTGAGGCGATAAGATCACAAGATTCTGTATGAAATCTGAATATAAAAACAAGCGACACCTTACTGCTACATACCAGAAGGAAATTAATTCGTTACAGACCCTAGAGCTGAGGGAACTAAATAATTTGTAACAAAAAGTGGTTTCGGAATTCCACCTTTTCAAAACGATTAAAGTACTTTAGTACAAAACAAAACATAAATGATGCTATTTACGCAATACAAATTCGTTTAGCAACAAAATGAAAATAAAGTGTAGTAATTTCGGCACTTATTTTGTAAAGACAAGTTTATTGTAGTACTCGTAGTTTCTCATAATTATTGTGTTAAATGACTCTACAAAGAATTAAATGGCGAACAAAAGCCTACGTTAGAGTGCGTTAGAGGGTCATTCGGAGAACTCATTCACTTTAACTTTTTTTTATTACTTGCTGTATTCACACTATTCACTGTATCGACAAAACTTCCAGGTACTCGCAGCAAGTAGTAATTATGTTTACAGGTCACTTGAATTTTATCATTTAAATTTTTATGTGTATTTTTTTTATTCCGAAATTTCCACTGAAGCAAAGCCACATGTGCAGCTAGTATGAAATATTTATTGATTGGCTTTATGTTTACGGTATGTTACAAAGAGTTCCCCTGCTTCACATAGCATGAAAATACGTTTAACATGAAATTACTTTATGATATTAAACAATAGTTACAAAACAATTTGGCACACATCGCCATTAACCCAGTATATTACCATACAAAAATTTACTGATTAGTTTACTTGAGCCGCATCGGATGAAAATTCCGTCTTACTTCTAGCGATGCACGGTGGACCCTATACTATGGACAGCCCGGTCAAAATTATTTAGGTGCATTTTTCGACTGAAACTAATTTGTAGACGTGTGTTATGGCAGAATAACTTCATTACTTCGAATAATTTCATGTTAAAGGCCATGAAATTATAAATATTTCCCTACAAATAACATAAACTAAAAAAAACAATGTAGGTATACTTTATTGCATTATAAATCAAGTAAAAAGTTGTCTACTCGGGTAAATAAAATCATATCTAGAACCTCAGTTGGAAGTGCTATTATTAACTTCGCTTCCGTCAACATAGAGCGGATTGAGGAGGTACTATCTTTTCTTCAAATGCTGTTTCTGTGGCTTTCGGTGGTATGATATTTTTTACTTCCTATGATTTGCTAAGATGGCCTTCACTGCGAAGTTTCGCTTCAGTAGAAAAAAGCAGTTCGTCCACAGAAGTAGAAGCACATAAATTTTCAGTCTTCCTACGTTTACGGCGTTCACTAGACAGAACGAAATCCAGAAATCCTTCACCGGCCTACACGCCTTTGATTCTACAAATTACAAACGTAGATGTCGTGCCTCAGTTGTGTCTCAAAAGCCAAAGAAATCATAATAAAACATAGAAGTCTTACAGAGATCTTGTCACTTTATTTCAATTTCTTTGGCTCATGAGACACAATTGAGACGAGACATCTACATTTGTAATTAGTAGAATCGGCCTCCTGGATTGACGATTCTGTTAGCATATTTTTTTTAAAATGCACTGTCCATCTAACCATGACGAATTAATATTTAAAAAAATATTTTTGTCCCTGTTCGACGACAACCACTTATTTTTAATAGTTATAAAAAAAAATAACAACGTTTTTTTAAGTTCAGTTAGGTCTGTAGAAGTGCAGTTGGTTTTGGCAATGAGCATCTCTTCTAATTTTGAAAACATTGTGTCTAATTTTTTGTATTTGAGTGAAAATCATCTTTCACACAAATCTCTCTTCCTTATTGTGTAGACTATTACACCTAAGAAAGAATAAATAAAAAAACTATAAAATCAGCTACAGTATAGTCAAAACTCAACACTTCACACAAGTTATAACATTGCATTCTTCATATATCTGTATAAAATTATCATAAACACGAACGCCTTCAATTGAGAAACCACTACCTCCTAACTTCTAAATCTTACCATTTCCAAATGGGGATTTTGTCCGCACGATTCAACTCAAATCTGTATTCTACATTATTCTGGGATTCACCTAACATCAATAATTAAGAGGACAAAATCCCTAATTTGAAAAAAATAATAAAAACAAAATTGCATTTTCGAAAGTGACTTATAGTTGTATTCTATTTTTTTCCATGTAATTAATAATCTCAAAATGTTACATTTATACGTTTTAAATACTACATACCTTCATCATTACTCATGATTATTTTTATTAACTTCACGCTCTTACTTTAAGAAATACAAGTATTCAAAGTATGAACAAAACTTTGATTTGCGCAACGAACAATAGCGAATTCACAAAATTGCCAATGTTTTGACATGTCGTACACACAATATTTGACGGCTAAGGGTACTTTACTATCGAAAACTAATGCACTATATCTTCAATTTATCAAATCAATAAGTAATAACCATCTACCTACATTTTCAAAAAAATGATTTATGACCGGCCGCTCCATACTACAGGATCCATAGTGCGATGTGCCGTCGAGAATTTCTCGGTTTCCGAAAATTTCTTTCATGGAAAATTTCCGAAACTTTCCAGAAATTTTCGGGAACGTTTTCTCCCAATTTTTTTCGAAAATCTGTCTGTCACTATTTCACGGTGTTTCAATGTTTTTATGAAAAACATAAGACTTTTTGCCGCGAATGGAACCGCGGGCAACAGCTAGCACTAAAATATTTTTGTCTGAAAAAATCTCAGAAATTTCTTGGAAAAATTTCCCCGGAATATGGAAAATATGCATTTCCCTTCATCCGATTTTCTTGAAATTTTAGTGATTGTGTATCTTCTTATTTTAAAGACTACTGCAAAAAGAAAATTCCCTTTTTTTAAATATTTCAGGTACTTTTCCAACAATTTCCGTTTTAGGGAATATTTCCGAGAACGTTTCCTGACCGTTTCCAAAAATTCTCGAAAATTTCGGAAAGGGCACATCACTATACTTAACTCCAACATTATAGTCAGCTCAACTAACGCCCCGGGTCATGGTTTCGCCTAGCCTAATGGACCAAACCTAATGTATTTTAAAGTGTTAAATGGAAATAATGTGAATAAGCCGCTAGTCTAGACATTCAATGATATTATCGGGAATGTAACATTAATAGTTAAATTAAGCTTATGTTGTGTCACTATTATTTGTTTCATACACAAGCATTAACAGACAAATTCGTCGTACGTAAGTTGTATTTTCGACATGATTTTGAACATAGTTAAATTATGTGTAAGATAAAAGAGTTTTGTTTTGGTTTTAAAATCGTTAAAAATATAATACATAAACTTAAGAAATAAGTAGCTTTAATGATACCTGATTGCGAAATGTAATTCTCAGATTCTATACATTATGTATGCTGCATTTGGGTCACACAACCGCTAACCGGGTTCAAACAAGTCTTGTTTTGGTAGTTTTTGCAATTCTGTCCGCGTATCGAGTGAGTCGTTACTCCTAAATGCCATCTATAAACTCCCACAGCCTTTACGGATGTATTCGTGTAACAAACAAGTTTCCAAACTTAGGCATTTCAAAAACCTTATAATCTCAAATGTTGCAACGAAATTAGTCAGGCGATCTTTGGTCGAAATGTTGTTTATAATAATTTTGCAGTGCAAAAATTATGGAATTAGATACCTACCTTTATTATCAAAATCAATGAGTGATATACTCGTATACTATACTCGTAATTTAGACAGTAGAATGGCCTACATACTAATATAAATACTAAAACAATAATAGCCTAATAATATATAATCAAATAAATCGAATCATCGTTTAATGTCCAAGTCCAAAAATATAAATAACCATGAGTATAAATAGGATGCTGAAATTAAAGCAAGCGAAGAGGTTTATTATAAACAGAAATTTATTTTTATGATTTAGACCTCAACTCAATCAATAGCACCATTTTTTTAAATGTACTCAGGGGCAGATAAACCTGACCCCCTGACATAGAAAAACCTACAAAAGACCTATAGGGACCTGCAAAAGGGGGATCAGTTTTATCTCCCCCGACTTCACTCAAATTTGAACCTCGTAATTCCAACAGAACCTCCGAATAGATTAGTCGTGACTTCACCGCAGCCTTGTTCGGAAAGCCCGCGCATTCCACATATTTTATATTTTTATTTTTTTGTTCTAAGCCGATGATTAGGGCTTTTGACTCACTTGAATTCTTTTTTCCTTTTGCAATGAGCTGGTTCTCTCATAGACGCCGATAAAAAGAAAACAAAACTGCTTTGCTGGAGGATCAGGAAGTCTCTTGATTCGTTTGTCCATGTGGTTTTGTTACTATAAATCAATGAATATTAGATTATAACATATAAATATATATATATAGCTGCTATATATCAGAGATATATACCGATCTGTATTTATTATGAGTGTGCAAAGAACGTTTTATAGCAGTTAACTGAATTTATTTTCATGATTTTATTTATTGCCCTTTTAAATACATAATAAATGTTTTCTCAGTAAGTGAAGTACCAATGTATTGTTTATGAGAAAAATAAATGTTCTATAAACCTCTTACTTATGAAACCAAAAGTGTACTACTGTAGCGTAGTATGTCTGCCAGCCAATGATAGGCATTACGTTATTGACTATTTAATTTCTTACATAAATGCATTCTCACACTTATTAGTGACTGTCAATTAGAGATTATTTAGAAAGTAATTTTTCAAAGGTTTACGACCAAAAGTTATGTTAAGAGAACATAACACATACGTTCACTTTTCTGAGTCTACTTGACCCCCTTTTAAAGTGAGATGATATATTTTGGAAAGTACTTTACTTCTAAAACTCGGTAAGTATTACTTGCGGTTATTGACCGCGTAAGAAGCAGTCTCAAAACATAAATTAAATTTTCACCACCTAGATGCAATGAAATTAGTTTTGAAAAAGGCCAGGAAAAATCAAACAACATAGTTTATACATAAGTTCCAGTTTCCAGTGACATACATGGAGGGGGAGACGACCCAGGGAAGAATAGGGACTATTTGACCGATGTAGATGGAAACTTTAAATTTAATGTCATGAAATTGAATTTATATTAGGTACCATTTTGAGCCAACTTAGTAGGTTGCCAGATGGTTGCCAGCCTTGTAGTTAATTTGCATATTAGCATACTAAAATAAATCTAATCTCACATCCTACCCTGTCACTCCTAACAAGGCGAAGTACATACAGTACATTTTCAATAATAATATAAAATTAATAATAATAAATTCTTTGTTTTCTGCACAAAACAGTTTAAATATAGTATATGTGTACATTTATATGTATATAGCTTCGATATTTAATCGTATTCATTATCATTGTTATTTATGACTGCTGATAAGCTATCGATATTTATGTACTTTTCCTTTTGAGAATCGAGAATAAACTGTTTATTTTAATTATTTAAATTAATAAATAAATATTTATTTACCAAAAAGTTATATTCTTACAAATCAATAATTGCATGAACGATATATGTATACGTTAAAAATAGAGCAGTTTTAAAACCACATACCCACAATATACCTACTTGCTAGCCTCGACACCTGATGAAGCTACCTATGTATATATTATATACCTATGTATGTATAACCTGCATAATGCTTACTTATTAATCACTTGTGCTCTAGTTTTCATGTCAATATGTAATAATGTAAATAAAGTGGAATAAACATTTAGTTTTGTCTTTATTTTAGAAACTCAACTACAACACATTTTTTAAAACAGAAAATATTTTTAGATTGTAATTTTCAGAAAAAGAATTGGTTATTCTCAGATCTCCTTCATTATGATGGATGTGTGAATTATTTTATAGTGCTGACAATTAACATCAACTTTTTAATGAAAATATGAACAATTTTTGTTCGTGTTTACTAAAGCAATTAAAACATAAGAATTTACAAGTTCATTGATGTGTGAGAACATCTCGTAAATCAAACGACGAAACAAAAAGCTCGTCGCAACCATAGACTATAATAAGTCGCAACAAAAGCGTGAGACACTGCCTGTCATTGTTGCCAGCTTGCAAAATAGGCTGCGTTATAAAAAATGTATTTGTTAATTACACAATACTGTTGTTCTGCGCAAAATGGAAGGTCTTATTAGTTTGTCAAGTGATGTAAAATTGACACAAAGATGCAACTTGGATATTGTCGGATGAGAAAGTTAGGACATTCAATATGGGATTAAACCTATCTCCCGAAGATAGACAGTTTATTATACCTGATACCTATATACATGAAATAAAACCTTTATGGTTGATTGTCTAGTATAAATACTGTGAAATAAATTACTGGTTACTATAGCGGCGTCTATTTACAGCTTGATGTTTTTATTATTTTAAAACTGCATAACCGCCAAGGAAGCAACTCTTACGTAAAATGAAAGGTCGCAAATAAATAACTATTTAGTTAAATTGCTTATTTAGACGAGTTCGTGAATAAATTTGAAGAGGAACAACAAAATCGTGAATCGTGTTAGAGTTGCCAAATAACGTTGGCATCAGTTTTCCGTTCCTTAGCAACTTTTGTAGCTTTTAAATTATTTAATTTAATTATTATTTTATAATATGTATATACGTTTACCAATTAGGTTTTTATATTTGAAAGTAATTACAGCTGTAACGATAGTCATCAATATATTTTTTTAAATATCTATATACCTAGCTAAGTATGGAGGACTAACCCGAATGTTTTCAAAAAGACAAAAGAGTCTGTACAATACGAGAGTTTATTCAAGACTGACTTTAAAAACTAGAGTTACAAAAATGATCTTAATACTAAGTCTAAGAACTAATTCTTATCTCTACGGTTACACGACGCCGGGCCCAGACATAACATCCAGTCTGCTGAATCAGCGGGGCTCACTCACGTTGCCCTGCGTCTCAACACACTGTGATAGAGCTATGGGTGTCTACTACTGACATAACTCCTCCCCCGATAACTTCAAAATTATCAGAGGGACTATTAATTTGATCGCTCTTATTATTTTGATACAAGCCGTTAAATTTCATACACTCATATGTAATAAAAATGGAAATAGACAGAAATAGGATAACATATAACGCTATAGTCGCGAATCCAATGCTTTTTACACTATTAGCCTTCTCATATCTGTCTGTTGGTCAAAGCCAACTGACCAAGCTGAAGACTGAGGATGGCAGAATCATTTCGTCGAAGCCAGAGCTGTTGGAAGAGGTTGAGAAGTTCTACGGACAATTATACACCAGCGTACGCGCACCTGTCAGTAATCTGGCCAAAGATCCAAGAGCCAGATTGACCCGACACTACACCGAAGATATCCCGGACGTCAGCCTATACGAAATTAGAATGGCTCTCAAACAGTTAAAAAACAATAAGGCACCGGGTGATGATGGAATCACGGCTGAGCTTCTGAAAGCAGGTGGAACACCGGTATTAAAAGCTCTTCAGAAGCTATTCGATTCCGTCATACTCGAGGGACAAACGCCTACGGCATGGCACAGAAGTGTGGTGGTACTTTTCTTCAAAAAAGGCGACAAAACCTTATTGAAGAATTATAGGCCTATCTCACTTCTGAGCCATGTCTACAAACTGTTTTCGAGAGTCATTACGAATCGTCTCGCTCGCAGGTTCGACGACTTCCAGCCTCCCGAACAAGCCGGTTTCCGAAAAGGCTTTAGTACCGTAGACCACTTACATACGCTGCGGCAGATTATACAGAAGACTGAGGAGTATAATCAGCCCTTATGCTTGGCGTTTGTGGACTACGAGAAAGCCTTCGATTCGATCGAGACCTGGGCTGTGCTACAGTCTCTCCAACGGTGCCAAATTGACTATCGATATATCGAAGCGCTGAAGTGTTTGTACGAAAACGCCACCGTGTCGGTCCGTCTCCAGGATCAAGGCTCGAAACCTATCCAGTTGAAGCGAGGGGTGAGACAGGGAGACGTTATTTCTCCGAAACTGTTCACCGCCGCCCTGGAAGATGTCTTCAAGCTTCTGGACTGGAGCGGACTCGGTATCAATATAAACGGCGAGTACCTCACTCACCTTCGATTCGCTGACGATATCGTAGTCATGGCTGAGACCTTGGAAGACCTAGGCACAATGCTCGATGGCCTCTGTAGAGCCTCTCAACAAGTGGGTCTAAAAATGAACATGGATAAGACGAAAATCATGTCTAATATCCGTGTCGCACCCACTCCTCTGAAGGTTGGAGACTCTACACTCGAAGTTGTTGACAATTACGTATACCTGGGACAAACAGTTCAGTTAGGTAAGTCCAACTTTGAGAAAGAGGTCAACCGTCGAATCCAACTCGGCTGGGCAGCGTTCGGGAAGCTTCGCGATATCTTCTCGTCCAAAATACCGCAGTGTCTCAAGACTAAGGTCTTTGACCAGTGTGTGTTGCCAGTAATGACATACGGAACAGAGACGTGGTCGCTTACTATGGGCCTCATAAGAAGGCTCAAGGTCACCCAAAGGGCGATGGAGCGCGCTATGCTCGGAGTTTCCCTGCGTGATCGAATCAGAAATGAGGAGATCCGTAGGAGAACTAAAGTAACCGATATAGCCCGCAGAATCGCCAAACTTAAGTGGCAGTGGGCGGGGCACATAGCTCGCAGAACAGATAGCCGTTGGGGCAGAAAAGTTCTCGAGTGGCGACCACGAACCGGAAAACGTAGTGTTGGCAGGCCTCCCACTCGGTGGACCGACGACCTGGTGAAGGTCGCGGGTTGCGCATGGATGCGGGCAGCGCAGGACCGGTCGTTGTGGAAATCCTTGGGGAGGCCTTTGTCCAGCAGTGGACGTCTTTCGGCTGAGAGAAGAGAGAAGAAGCCTTCTCATAACAATTTTTCACTTCACTTTCACTGATTTTCAATAAATTGTTTAAACTCTGGAGATTCGTCAAATCACTAGTATCCAAATTGAGGGGCTCTCGTTGGGGTTGTAGCTCGGTAACGGCAACTTCTGGCAGGTTAATTATCGGTAGTTTTGTAGATTCAACTCTACTTGTGGAAAAATGATGAGATTTCAGTGTGGTTCCATCTATTTCAACATCACAGCGATCATCGAGAATGAGGAGGTAAGTGCCTTTTATATTATTTTTAGTTATCTCGCCGTTGCAGATTTTGGTAAGTATATTTTCAGCTTTACTGTAGAGAATCCATGTCTGTTTCTCTATTGGCTCTATTTTAACATCATTTAATTCCACCGATATGGGATTACAGGAGCTTGTATTCTTGGAAAACGTCATCAGCGCTTGTATACAGGTATCTGCTATGGATAGCCCAAACTTATCTTCATGGCACAGGTATGTTTCCTCGTGGAGCTCGAAGCATGGCTGGGAGAGCGAGACCATTATGGAACCTTATACTATGAGGTAAGGATATTTGGGAATTATAATTTTAGTTAGATTAAAGGAATCGGTAATAGGAATAGGAATAACTTTATAGTATATGTATGTGTCATCTTTAATTAAAGGTATGTCTAAAATAAACGTTATTTGATTTCCTTTAGAATAGGCTCTTAACTCTATACATTTCTCAATATTAACTAAATTATCAAAGCTTACTGGGTAAACGAGCTTGTTATATTTTTCTATCTCTAATAACAATTTCATTAATTCATCTGAATTCATAAGGGACTGGTGCAATGTTCTTAACTTACTAAATGTTATGCAGGTTTCGATCTCATTTAAATGACTATACAACAATTGGAAATTGTGTAAAAATAGGTTATATATAATAATAAAATTATGTACTGTAATGTTACCATCTATTGTTCTATTTATAATTTTCCTTATTTCCCACAATTCTTTATCTATTTGAATAAAATTACTATTTGTGGAATTTGTTATTTTTACCAGATTTTTAGACATTTCAGCTACTAGAGTTATTCTATTTGTTAGTGCATCCTGATGTGTTTGTAGGGAACTAATCATCTTTTCGTACCTAATAGCATCGTCATGGTCTAGGTTACCAGTGATAAGCTTTATAATAGAACCGAGAGGATTTAAAATTCCGCGTTTTGTTTTAATTGATGGGGCTAGTTGTTGTAATTTATTAACAGTAGAGTTCATAATATAATCTGTTTGGAGCTTTACATTTGATAATTGGAAGTTTAGGGTTTTCTTAGAAAAGTATTCTTTTACATGCTGATTTAAATTCCTATATCTATTTATATTTAACTCTAATTCATCTTTTATAATACTTAAATTTAAAACCTTAATAATAGTCCACTTATCGTTACTTATTCTAGCTTGACCTTGTTTCACCAGCATTACTCCAGGATTTTTATCGATCTTTTGAAGTTGAAGGCTGTGGATCCTCACGATCAGCGCCGCGAATGCGAGGAGGTACCTGCGAAGGTCGTTTAATGTCCTTAATAGGTACTTTTGCGTCACGATTTTTTATAGTAGCGGGACAAGTATTTCTATTGATTTCACCCGAGACTTGCGCCTTTTGGAAGCGCGGTTTATCCTTACTTCGTCTTGTATTTACGCCTTTTACAAATATAGTATCCCCTTCTTGTATATCAAAAGAGGTTTCTCCTCCACATTTTTGTATTACCTTTTCTTTACCTTTTATTAATTTATCTGTTAGGTGTTTGTATAGGTATTTTGTACGTTTCATATGGTCTCTTACTAACTGCTGTGTAAATTGTTTGTTAAAGTCTACTTCAAATGTACTATTTGAATCTGTGTGTCCGAAGACAACTTCGAATGGCGTAAGGCCAGTTGCAGAGTGAATGGAATGATTATAAGACATAACTGCGTATGTCATAACATTAGCTGCGTCTGTTATTTTATGTTCGTATTTTGCAATTCGATATATCTCTAAAATAGTCGAATGAAAGCGCTCTATGAGGCCCATAGAATTTGGGTTGTGCGGGTGCCTATGTGTAGATCTATTTTGTAAAACTGTAGAGTCTCTTTTAATAAATTATTGTTGAATTCCGTACCGGGGTCAGCACTTATTCGGCTAGGTACGCCGTAAAATGAAAAATACTTTATCAGTGCACGAACAACTTCAGGTGTAGAGCGATTCGATATTTCGAAAGATTGGCCTAACTTACTGAAGGCATCTATGATAGTAAGGAAGTATTTGCCTTCTATCGAGAACAGATCTATAAATATTTCGCTGAACGGTTTAGTCTGTGTTTGGGTGAGTTGTAGCTGGGGCTTTAAAGGTTTACGATCGTATTTTTGTGTTTTGCATGTTTCACAGGAATTGATTACTGTGGAAACTGTTAAATCCATATTTGGCCAGTAATAATTACGCTTCAATTTCATTATTGTTTCTCTAATACCGCGGTGGCTCGTTTTACCGCAGTGATATTGAAGTATAACGTCACGCTGTTCATTTTCGTCTTCTATATATATTACTCTTTTATTACATTCATAACATTTTACCGTATTTTTTTTGAATAATTTAATGACAGCATCAGTGAAGTGAGTGCGGTGTCTTTGATCCTCAAAATAAAAGAAATATTTAATTTTAGGTTTTATATATTCAAGGAGAAATTTCTTTACTAAATCCGGGTTATCTACAGGTAAGTGTATTTCAAAAACTTTTTGTTTATCTCGTGATAGATCTTTTACTAATGTTTGGTTTCTGTTCCAGGTAAAGACAAGAATTTGGTTTGGCTTTGTGTCTATGGCTTCGTCTAAAATTGGGATACCGCTGGTATCGATATCTTCAGCAGAGTGAATAGTTTCAGGTAACGAGCATGCAGTGATTGTACTTGACGAGGGTGAACGAGCTAGGTAAGTCATTGGAGCATCTTCAGGTAAGGGAGTACTAGATGTTTCTGAAGCTGAGGTATCCAATACTATCACCGAACTATTGGATCTTTCAGTGTCATCGAGATTAACCTGCATGGAGGAGTTGTCATTTTTATTGGTAAGTACATTTAATTTAATACGTGATAGTGCGTCTGCGTTACTGTTTTGTTTTCCGTTTTTGTATATAATGTCAAAGTCAAATTCTGAAAGTCGTAGTTTCCATCTAGTCAGTTTACTTCCTGGTTCCTTAAGAGAGTTGAGCCAAGCCAACGGACAATGGTCTGTGTATATTATAAATTTTCGGCCATAAAGATAAGGGCGGAAGTGCTTTACTGCCCATACAATGGCTAGCAGCTCCTTTTCAGTAGTACTGTAGCGTGTTTCCGCGTCGTTTAGGGTACGACTCGCGTATGCAATCGGCTTGTCACTTCCAACGGAACCTTGTGAAAGGACGGCACCTAGAGCGTAATTAGACGCGTCGGTAGTCAGAATGAAAGGCTTGGAAAAGTCGGGAAATTGGAGTATCGGAGCGTTAACAAGTAGCTCTTTACATTGTTGAAAGGCCGTAATGTACTCAGGTGTTATTTCAACTTTATTCCTCTTTTTTAGGCACAATGTCAGGGGTTGTGTAATCTTGGAAAAATCCTTTATAAATTTTCGATAATAGCCAACTAAACCAAGAAAACTTTTAATTTCAGTTGGTGTGCGAGGGAGTGGGAAATCAAGGACTGCTTTAATTTTGTCATCATTTGGTTCTAAACCGTGTTCAGTAATTTTGTGTCCAAGGTAGAGTACTTCCTTACGCAAGAACTCACATTTGTCTAAAGTAACTTTAAAATTCGTCTGTCTAAGTCGGTCAAAGATTTTTCTCAGTTTTTCTATGTGTTCCTGTAGGCTATTCGAGTATATTATTATGTCATCTAGATATACTAGGCAGTGGATCCCTTGCAATCCTCTTAACACGTTATCCATCGCCCGCTGGAACGTTGCGGGGGCTGTCTTTAGTCCAAACGGTAGGCGTTTAAATTCATAATGTCCTGATGAAGTCGTGAAGGCGGTTTTGGATATATCAGCTTTTTCCAATTCAATTTGGTGGTAGCCACACTAGCCACTAGCGAGATCAAGGGTACTAAAGTATGTTGACTTTCCCAATTTGTCAAGAAGGTCATTTATGTTGGGTAGAGGGTATTTGTCGTCAGTTGTCAGTTCATTTAAACGTCTATAGTCAATTACCATCCTAAATTTCTGTTCTCCTGAGGCATCCATTTTTTTTGGAACAAGATGCACAGGGGCACTCCATGGAGAGAATGATTCTTGTATTACGTCATCCTTTAAAAGTTTTTCAACTTGTTTCTCTATTTCAGCATTTTGTGAGGGTGGAAGTCTGTAAGGTCGTATAAAAATCGGGTCTTCGTTTTTAGTCCTTATTTGATGCTTTACCTGGTTACTGAATGAAAGTGGTAATTTGTCGCAGTAAAATATATCTCTATATTCAAAGCACAGTTTTTCTATGGCTTCACGTTCTTCAGTATTTGTGTGATCTAAACGTAACTTTGACAAGTTTTCTTTTAGTAGTTCGTCAATTTCGTAATTATTCAAATGGTCAGTAGTTAAGTTGTTTACGTGTATATTTTCGTTAAGTTTTGTGGTCGTGAGTGGTTCTGTAAATGTCAATATCACACTATTTTGGGAGGCATTTTGGATAACAGTTATAGCAAATGAATCAATGCACCTGACTATAGCAGTAGGCATTCTCACATTATCTCCAAAATCTTTAAATTCAATAATAGCTTCACCGTTAGCGAGGTCAGTCGGCACTTTGACGCGTGTTTCTGTACGGGTTCTAATGTTACTTCACATGTAGGACTGTATACTATAGGTATTTCGGTATTCTGTGTACGCAGTATTTGATTTTTCATATCAATTGTTGCATTTAATAATTTAAGTAAATCTGAACCAATTAAACCATCGTATCGCCTATCGACATCGTATACATAAAATTTATGCTTACACATGCTTTTAAATGATTTTAACAGGGGTATATAAATTACTTCATTATGTGAGCTACGTGGATGGGTACTTATAACCTCAAATGGTTCGTTATATTTATATGCCTGAAAATATCTATCAGCTATAGCGGGACTAATGAAACTTCTTGTGCTTCCGGTGTCTAGCATGAAATTAGCATCAATTTCGGGTATATAAATGTGCGGTAGTCTATTTATACTATCGTAATTTAAATTAATCATTTCGGGTGGTTGCTCGTCGAGGCTAGTACAGAAAAATTTGCAGTCTCTTCCTGAACTTCCGATTCATATTGCGCGCATTCGGAATTATCAATATAAAAATTATAATTTTCGGTCTGTCTGTTTTCGTCAGTATAGTAATTATCATAATTAGGCTGGTAATCTTGGTTTTCATTATCACCACACGAGTAAAATAAGTCATTACTCTCGGTATCGGGTACGTGTGTAATCATGTTTTGTTTCACAGGGCGGCTAGTACGCATAGAAACGTCATTATCATAGGAATTAGATGGATTCTGTTGCATTTGGTTTTGAGGTGGTATACCGAACTTAAATTGCTGATTGGGTGTATTAAAGTTTGGTCGGAATTGTGTATTATTAAATTGGGGTCTAAAGCTTTGTTGGTTAGGTATGCCAAACTTAAAACCTTGTTGGTTCGGAACGCCAAATTTAAAATTTTGCTGATGAGGAATACCGAACTTAAAGTTACCTTGCGGCTGTGGAAGATTAGGTCTGAAATATCCCTGATTTGGTATACCGAATTTGAATCCATTAGGACCGGGTTTAATATTATTTTGTAACTGATATGGATTATTTGGTTTATAATTTTGATTTGCCTGAGGGGCAAAATTGTTCGAAAAATTAGGTTTAAATCCAAAGGGAAGTCCCTTAAGTGTGTCACTATTATTTCCAAAATTTGACGAAAAAGAATGTTGAGTAGGCTTCAGGTTAGGTCTATTTTTATTTTTTGAATTGTACTGGTATTGGAAATTAACCTCTTCCATGACCACGCTAAGTGCACTTTCTAAAGTTAAACAGTTTTTAAGTCGCACAATCCGTATTAAATCTTCTGACAAATTATATAAAAACACATTAAGACACATATTATTATAAATTGTAATTTTGGCAGCTTTTAAATTTTCATCAGATAATAAGTTGACCTTAGAACAGAGGGCGCTACGCGTTTGCTGTATTCTGTTACAAAACTGTAGGTAACTTTCTCCTGCTTTAATTCTTAAATTTTCTAGTTCGATCGCTACGCACTCCTCGGACCTAGGGTCACTAAAATGTTGTATAAAGATAGTTTTTAATTGTTCCCAAGTTGATATATCTTCACGTTCACTAAGCAAGATAGCTGCTCTACCACAAACTCTACTCGTAAGGCAATGAAATACATATGTCTCCTGGACAGGGTTATTTGGACCCCTAAAATTTCTTATAATGTACTCACATTTTTTTATAAATAAATTAAGTATGTTCTGGTCACCATCGAACTTAGGTATTATATTTAAAAAGTCTTTTGGTATTACTTGAACAGTATTCTCGCCAGGAGGTGACATTTTTATTATATTTTAATTTATTTAAACTTAATTTACAATTTAACACACTTCACTATGTAAAAACTCTATATATATTATTTACTAAAACTAAATATACTTAATTTTGCCAATTCTGTGCAGAAATCAAATAACTTTCAATGATTTTAGATTAAAAGTTATGAAAATAAAATAAGGGCTACAAAAAAAAACCACGGGAAATAGCTGGGAAAAGACAGGAAAGTAAAAAGGTTCACTTACAGTCTGCTCGATCCCATGCCTTCCAGTATAGCTGCTCTCGTAGACCGGGAAACTTTCGGTGTCCGCCGTTTAACAAATTTATTTGGTTCGGTTGTTTCCGAATCCGCGATACCGACTAGTAGCACTTTACCGAATTTGGGGTGTGTAGACGCTCAGGTCGGCAGCAGGATATATCGGATCCTACACAGGCTGCGCCAGCTAAGTATGGAGGACTAACCCGAATGTTTTTAAAAAGACAAAAGAGTCTGTACAATACGAGAGTTTATTCAAGACTGACTTTAAAAACTAGAGTTACAAAAATGATCTTAATACTAAGTCTAAGAACTAATTCTTATCTCTACGGTTACACGACGCCGGGCCCAGACATAACATCCAGTCTGCTGAATCAGCGGGGCTCACCCACGTTGCCCTGCGTCTCAACACACTGTGATAGAGCTAGGGGTGTCTACTACTGACATAACTACCTACATAGTTTTTACACCGTCAAGCGATGCCTACACAACTATTAGTAAGTAAGACTCACGCAAAACACATCACCCAATCACGATTATGTGCACACATATATCACAATAGTATACATATTATAACAATCTATTGTGAATTTTATTGTATTGTACCTAACACTTATTGACTATAAATAGATGATCATTAATATTACCAATTAAAATTCAGATATTACAATACCCACATCGTTAACATAATTATAAAGATTTATCAATCAATATATTTAAAGACAGGAAGAGTTTTATCGACAAAGTAATATTACCAGTGGTAATTTACCACATCTTGTTCGTTTACTTACCGTCATTTCAACAATTACTAGAATAATATAACAAATACCTCTCCCATCTGCATCCAGAATTCTTAGTTTGTCATTTGAGCAACATTTCTGGCAAAAATGTAAAGCTTATGCAAACACTAAACTAACAAAAAAAATCTATTAAAAGCTTCAGTACATACAAATGACACAAAGTCAGCCCCAAAGTTTCCTTGTGATGTGGAATGGCATACTAACTGAACATATACTACTACACAAAACCTACTGTGTAATACACATTGTGTATCCTATTTACACAAGCTAGCGGCTTTCCACCAGGTAGACACATACACTAAACCTTATGTAAAATTCACCACGTTGCATAGACCTCTATGTGGCGTTAATAGCCTCGAATTTGGGTTAGTCGATGTGCCGTTGTGTGTACCTGTCAGCTACTCAGCCGTAGTCCCCAGAGAAGCCATCAATCACCACCAGGCCGGCCACTTTCGCTGCGATCGTTGTCCTTAGATCGAATCTAAACGGCACAAGGTCTTGCGCACAATGCTCCTTACGATGATGTTTGGTTAGAGATATTGAGTATTTTTTATCTACAGAGATAGTGTGACAAAAATGTGGATTTTAAAATCAATTAATATTTAACTGTACTGAATATCATTAGTTTTTTGAAGTTGTTTTCTGCTTGGAATTGTCAGTTTACATGTAAATTATAATATTTTGTTTTTGTTTTTATCCTCCCTATAATTATTATTGTTATTAAGAACGTTATTAAGAGTTATAGAATCAAGACGTGGAAAGATGTTCGGCCATCTTGTACGACATGACGATTTGATTAAAAATCTGATAGAAGGAAAAATAGAAGCTAGAAGAGGAAGAGGAAAGCCAAGAAGGGCTTATGTAGACCAAATAAAGGAGAAGGCAAAAGTTGTGTCGTACAAGGAGGTCAAAACGATGGCTGAGGATAGGGAGACATGGAAAAAACTCCACCGACAAGAACAATGTTCTTAAATTTAAATGAAATGAATGAATTATTATTGTAAAGATGATAAGTTGAAAATTGTTATGCTCGTAAACGTCTTCCAAAATTCAACTTCAGCTTTCATCTCTCATTTCATTGCGCGCGCTCTAGCATAAACAAAGAAAATAATACAAACTCTATGGTACAGACCTTGTAGCAAGCGTGGGTATATCGTCGATCGCAACTTGGATTAGTCATCTTTCCAATTAGTGAAAAGGTCAGGATTTATTTAGAAGTTTTCAATATTGGTATTATCCAGGGTCATTTTACGTACGAGATGCGATTTGAATTAAATTAAAATAGTATACCTATGGTAGAGTAATCGTCGCTCACTAACCTTGGAACGTTGATAACGATTTTAAATATTTTGAAAAGAAATGGATGGCATTCATAT
Organism: Ephestia elutella; assembly: GCA_018467065.1. Classification (NCBI taxonomy): domain Eukaryota; kingdom Metazoa; phylum Arthropoda; class Insecta; order Lepidoptera; family Pyralidae; genus Ephestia; species Ephestia elutella. Next base: position 11,772,467 of record CM031588.1, read on the forward strand.
GGGATAGTCTATAATTTAGAAGGAAATGGGGGAGACCTTTGCCCAGCAGTGGGATAAAACGGATTAAAAAAAATAGTAAAGTAGTAAGTTGAGAATACACGCAGGGAAAATGGCATATAAGATGACAGGTCATCTTAGCCCTTTTCTGTCCTATCCTATTCTCTGCAGTGGGCAGAAAAGGGTTGATACGATGATGAGGTAAAAAAATAAATAATTAAAATAATTATTTAATTTTTACCACATCACGTAAAAAATAAATAATTCTTTTTTTACCTCACTTATATTGTTTAACTAACAGTGCTATTATATTTTCAGACCTATTCTTATATTTAGTAATCGTAAAGATATGGCACATAAATCTCAAAGAGGCAGTCAAACGTTAAATAAAATCGGATCTCACCTGTTATGTATACAGATGACGGCGGATGTCCTTATGAGTCATCTTGGGAGCATAAAAATCACGAAGGATATCCATTATCCAGTCATGCTCAAATCACGCGTGAATGGCCACACGGTAGACGCTAGCCGGATACCTGTCTTTACGCAACCACGCGTTATGCATTTATGGAGTAACACCGTTTACGTGTATACTTACTCATTGGGCTTTTTGTCGTTTGTATAACACGATTCCACAGATTTTTTTGAATTATCGTGTGTATTAGGATTTTTTTTAGAAAGTACCTATTCGTTAATATTGTTGCTTAATCCGTAAGATATTATTAGTTACTTATTCAAGAGATTAATCATTTCAGTAATGTATTTTCACTGAGAGTAATAATGTACCGACGTATATATGTAGAAAATTTTGATTGCGATGTTGTATAAAAACAATTGTAATGTTATGAAATCACGTATTATGTACTTTCTGGCGCAGAGATCATTGTCCTTTGTCGGAAAACAATTACAACAATCGACTATTGAATATCTCTAAGCAAAAAGTTTTGTTCTCATCAATTTTTGTCACAAAATCAAGCTGTCAAACATATGCTTGCATGGAAGTAGTAAGTACTTTGTACAAGGGTACTTATTACTTCCATGGCTTACAGTAAAAAGAGTTTTCTTCAGTGTCTCTTTATCTGTTTGTTTTCCCACATTGAGTAGGTAAGGTACCTTTTTTAATTTTAATGAGGGTAAATAATGTTTAACATAAAGCATTCTATATTTATTTATAAATCAACTTTAATTAAAAATAACGCATTGTGGATATCAATGTAAACTTGAAGTCAAGTATTAAACTTATTGAATGTCAAATATAATTTCCTCATTACCACAGCAAGATAAAAATAACCTCAAAAATTAATGTACTTCGATCTCAGTAGTTCTGTTATATGATGGAACAAGCTTTTGCCCTCGACTTCGTCCGCGTAAATTTCGGGTTAGACGTGGAATCAAAATTTCATTCTGTAAAATTTTAAGGTTTTACATTCAGCGGTTTCGTCGCTCTGCGTTGATAATATTTATACTAATGACTCCAATATAATATACAATGTGTCCCGTCATCAGTGTCGGAGCCTTTAATGGTATGTTATATGGCATTTTTTATTAACAAATCACTACTCATAACTTTTTTTTCTTCTACTGTAGTAAAATGGCAGCCATTTTTTTTTTTCTGGCTCTTATACTAAATCAATCAACTACTCATGTAAAAGTGCTATCGACATAAAATAGGTCTCGTTTAAAAGCTCATTATGTAGACAACAATAAAATAAGATACATGTTTCAATATGAAGGGTAAAAAAAAAGAAAACACGTAAAAGCAAAAAAAAAAATATTTTTTTTTGTATTTTTTTGAATTATTGGCTTCTTGTGAATAGACTAGCCCATTAAAATGTTTATTTTTTATTTTAAAACAAAAGTAAAAAATAAAATAAAATAAAAAGTTTTGAGTGGTGATTTGTCCATAAAAAATGCCATATAACGTACCATTAAAAGCTCCGACACTGATGACGGGACACATTGTATAGTTTGTTTTCCTGTCACTAGTTAGTACTACTATATCAAGTTTTAATAATTAATTAAAGATTGAAATTAGCGCTTCTGTGTAAAATTTTTTAGACAAATAAATAACACTAACAATTTGCGTAAAATAAGGACAAAGGAAATTTGACTTGGCTCATATCGCAAAATAAAAATAGACAATCGCAACGAAACTGGTTGTAAAGTGAACCACAAAACGATTGAAGAACCGTGAAGTGTGAAACATCCAAATAATTCCGTGATTAGTGAAGCCTGGAGCCCAAACCGGTCTGACCTCACGTCCTTTGGTTAACCTACATCGACACACTTGGTTATGAGGTCATCAACAAACGGCCCTTGTGGAAAATATTTGATTTTTAAAACGGAATCAACCATGATTACTTGACTTGATAGGTACCTAAGTTTTCTTTAACAAAACAAGTGGATTGTAAGCATAAATTCTGGGCGTTCGCGTTTCCTCAGCATCTGTGATTGTAGTTTTTACTTTTATTAATAACAATGGTTCTGGTATTCTGAACCAAAAAATTCTTGTCAAACTCTACCTATCTCTTATTATTATTTTCGTCTTATTTCTTACTCTAATATTATTGGCATCTCATAACACTAATCAAAGTTACGACGTGAAAATCGCAATAAATGATTATCTTCTAAGGAAACTACTTATTATTCGAATTGCCCTTTCGTACGTCTGAATTTCGTTTTGTACGTGCACCGATATCTCAATAATAACATTCATTATCTTACTACCAAAATAGCCAACAGAATTTTTTTTCCTTATTACTATAGCCATAAAGTCTAAAGAGAGGCGACAAATACGGTCAGAGCGAGAAACATTTTTGTGTTATTTGCAATTTACCGATGACAGTTATATCGATTTGGTGTGATTTGGAATTGTTTGATTCGATCGATTTCAATATTTGGAGCGTGAGATGCAATTTTGTGCTTTAACCTTCAGTAATAAGCTTGAAAGCCGTGGCTTGCAGCTGTGCATCCGCGAAGAAGCATAGAATCTTGCCTACTGACCTTGTGCCACTTAGAGCAGGCTATGGCAACCGGTAACCTATGTTTTTGTCGTCGAGATGGATCGCGTCCGTTCTAAAAGCACAGTAACATTCTTATAGCTGGTACTAAAGTTGTTCAAAAGTGGTATCTTTTGTGTATTTAGTACCTTTTTCATATACAAACAGGCATGTGGCCCGTTTGATGGAAAGAGGTCACCGCAGCCTGGACATAATAATAAATAGTACCTAAATATTTTGTCTTATAATTATATACCTAGGTATGTACGCAAATAACAAAGATGCGTTGCAAAGCTCCTATTAAAGTTCCACAAAGTTATAATCAGTTGCAAAATTTGCCTTTCTCAAACATTTATATGCATTGTCTAAGAATAACCATTATTTACACCATCGCATGCAATCTAAACAGTCCTTACTCCTCTCATTCGAATGAATGAATGAATGTGTTATTTGCAGTAAAAGTGGTACAAGAAAATAAAGTTATTAAATAATATGTGTGAATCTCACTTTTAACCTATCCAGGTATGCAATACCTAGATATACCTAGTATAGTATAGTATAGTGCGAAGTAGTGATTGATTCAGTATCACGGATTTAATTTCGTATGTGTTGCATCAACTCACGACAGTCTAACCTGCCATTCGTCGTGGCTCCCGACAGATTACATTAGTATGCAAAACACAGGCCACATTGTAGAGCCACATGAGGGCGATTATGTGAAATGAGTAATGTGTACCGTATGGATTGTCTTTGATTTGCATAATTATGGTTTTTGTCATAAGCATTAGCAATCAAATCACTAAAACTTTCAAATTTTAATAGTATTCCAAATAGCATACGCGAATGTTATTTCAATAAAATTTAGAAGAGTCACTAAATTATATTTATTTTTGCAGGCAAATTGACATCAGAAGATGAAGACACGCCGTTACCCAATTCGTTTTCCAATTCTGAAAGAAAAAAACCACCAATTGTACGAGCAACTACAACATCATCAACAACATCGACATCGACAACAACAACAACAACAACAACGAGCACAGAGCGACCTAAAACAACAACAGAAGTTATAGAAAGCAGAACAGAAGAATTCATGCCAGAAATTCCAGATGAAATACTAAGGCCCAGTCCTAGGTTACTTTTTTCTAATTCAGATGATTTACAAAATTTCGCTAATGCATTACACAATCGAAGTCATTCGATAGACAAAAAGAAAGATTTGATTGACCTCAGCGATGTAAATTTAGATGATGAGGAAGAGCCTGTTAAGTCAACTGGACAAATTCCTAAACATAAGGATAATAATATCAATGATAAATTCTATTCAAATCTGCAAGCGCCGTTTCATCCGATGCTTGTTGGTGTTAGTGACATGGATGACGATACGTGTAAAGAAAATGATGTTACATATAAGGTATGTATGTAATAATTTTTCTAAAGTCATCGAGAATTTAAGTAAAAATATAATTGCAAGAATTAGTAGAGTTGTTGACTTTAGTGCATCGCAACTGGATTGCACCACATGCATATTCTTAGAATAAGTGATCAGTAGTAAAGAAAAGACGTTGGGATGAACCTAGGTAAAAGAGCATTTTCCTGTCCTTCCGTATCAGAAATTACTCAAGTATGCTCGGCATGTTATACCATTTTATGATCTTATCGTTATCTATCTGGACATTTCTACATTACGAAATAGATGTAGATTATTGCAAGCATTGTATACTAAAACTATGGATACCATAGAGCAACATGGACTCCTTTTGCTAAAAAATAGTTTAAATTTACTATGAATTTTTGTAGGTTGGTGAGCAGCTGGTGCGGGGTTGTGAAGAGACGTGTGAGTGTGTCCAAGGGGGCACATTCGATTGCTACCCCCGCTGCAAGCACCCTTATATCCGCCGGGGGAGGAGGTTGAACGACCCTCTGTGCTTCGAGTCTCCGGTAGATGACTGCTGCTCCATCATCGCTTGTGCTACTGGAAATGGTAATTTCCTGCTACAACGCATTCATTTTTAGGGCCCGTAGTTAACGTGGAACCGTCATAGTTTCGCTATGTTCTTCTAATTTAGGGATGAAATGACCTTTGAAAGTTGGGTATTAAAAGAAAACTGATCGACGTGGAATCGGCTCAAACCTCCGTTTCAGTTTGGTTGCATCCTTTAACACCCGAACTAATTAGTTATTTGACATTTGTTTTTCAGAAGGAAAAGTTACAAAGTTAGAAGTCTGCCGTTATGGAAATGAAACTCATACTGTGGGCGCGAAATGGTTCGTAGGCTGTGAGCAATCCTGCACCTGTAAGCCCAACTCTATAGTCACCTGTCAACCTAGGTAAGAACCAAATATCGACCGATCTTTTAGTAAATCGAGCATGATAGCTTTCCAAATCTATTCCTTTAGTCAATACTTGTACTATAACTATCTCCATGTCCCAAATGATCTTAGCAATCTAAATTAATCTCTTTTTTTTTCATTTTAAAGACAGACACAATTTTTCAAGATTTCTAGAAAACATCTAGATCGGTGGATAAACTCATTACTTTTCACAGATGTAGCAAACTTCGGCCTTCCGAGAACTGCATTAACGTGCAGGACCCCAACGACGCGTGTTGCGAAATCCAAGTCTGCGATGTCTCCCACGATGCGCATGAGGAGCCCGAGAACATCACCTCCTCTACCACCACCACCAGTACCACAACGACAACTATTGCACCCGAGGTAGCCTAAGAGCACATTGCTACATTATGTTGCATCTTCCTATGGTTGATATAGTAAAACAAAGTTCACGTAAACAGAGTTATACACGTGATATTCTTTTCTTAATTCTTACTACTATCAATATTTTAAGCATAGTGACGCATTATAGGGGTTGATTAACAAATTATGTTTTTGTATGAACTAATATCTAAAATGAGATGACTAAAGTATATCTACCTATTTTGCAGATATTTTCTAATCGAGAGTTACCCAAATTTCATGAGACACAAACAATGATAAGCAAGATAGAACCACCTGAGTCCAAGTCAACCATGAGACCACTGGTGCTAGCGGAACCGATTGGCTCAGTGAAAGTGTTGCAAAACAACACAGTGCAAGTGAACCTGATCCACGCTAACAGTTCCGAAGATCCCATACATCTCCAACTCAGCAGCGACGGAGGCAAAACCTTCCAAGACGTACAACTCTTGTACTCAGACCTAATACTCAATTTGGAAGGTGGCAAAGATTACGTCATAAAAACTAAGGAGACTGGTACTAACTTTAATTTCACTATAACTGCCACTGGCAATAATAACCAGAATGAGGTGCCTACTGCAGAAATTATACACAACATAACGAAGATTGGATGTATTCAAGATGGACAGTTTTATGATGTCGGTAAGTAAATTGCATAACTGTCATTCATTAGTTATTCGAGTAATAGAATTTTCTTTTCAATCAAAACGCTGCAATATCTGATCAGAGTTTTTTAATGCTGGAAGTTGTTAAATTTCCAATTAAATTATTAGCGCAGTAAATAGAGCGAACCTTCCCAAGGGGTTAATTACGTGCGGTCCAGTAACAATTTTTTTTTATATTATTGTTTAGGATGGTTGTAAGTATTTACAATAAATATGGCACAATTGAATAGCTTTTGCACTCGCCGCCAAATTGGAAAAATAATAAAAAGATCACCACTTTGTTCGGTTTTTCGCTTATATTTTCTTTTAAGTGCATTTTCGCTAGAAAAGTGTTCTACACAATGTTGTAGAAAATTAAATTTGCCGTTATTTACATTTTACATTTTGTTTCTAGGACTGACAGTTTCCGAGAAAAAAAATCCTTTGCCTTAAAAAAATCTCATTTTTCAAACATTCGTCAATCTTTTTTAATTTAGAACGATGTAATCCAGTCATGACCTATTCTAGGAGAAAAAGTAGCAGAACAAACATCGTTGGGAATTTAATTACCTGCAAAACGCAATGGAGAACACAAAAGGGTCAAAATATTAATATGAAATATACCTAAAATTGGAGCGTAGATCATGTACATTACAATAGTTTTTATTTCACTTCAATACATCCAGTATTTCCGAAGTTATAACTACGAGAAGTTTAGGCCCTTTTTTAATTTCCGAAATAACGGGCGCTAACGCGATGACGTCACACCCTTGTTCACCGCGCCAGTATGGTTCGATGACCCTACTAAATTACTCGCGTCTTGTTTCATTTTGTTTGAAATTTATTAATATAAGTACAGTATTAATATAAAGTTTGCGTCCCTAGTGTGTGTGTGTGACTAAAGTGAAACGTGAAGTGTGCAGAATGGAAGAAGGTTTTCTTAAAGGTCAATCAGACAATCTGCCAACAGTGGATAGTTTGATGGTGGCACAATATTTCATAAATAATCAGGATTTTACGGCTGCCGAAATTCGAGGAATAAAGTTAAAAAGGTATGTATGTTGTAACACCTATTCTTGGGTAGATATTTGTTCCAACCTAACTGAAAGTAGGTACCTACCTACCTATGAGAGTTTCATTTGCTGTTTTTATTATGGGACCGGTAAAAATACAGTACCTACCTAGGTAGGTACTCCAATCAACATTTCGAGGTTGTTGATGATTATTTTGTGTTTATTACCTAGTAGGTATAAACTTAAATAAAATGCCACTATTTACCCATATCCAGAATAGAAGTACTATAGTAGGTATTTACGTACCTACCTATATATTAGTTTTCTAAGTAGGCAAATACCTACCTGTTAATAGGTATTATGCCTAGATATTTTTGATAAATTTTATCCAATATCCTACCTTTGTTTACATCAACGATTTTTTTAAAATAAAAATACGTTTTTAAGAAATCAGTGCTGATCAACTTGAGTGAGAGCACTTGGAATGATCCTATTCTTCTCTGCCGGACACCACACGGCTAGGGTCGTATTTATTAATGTTTCTATTTAATAATAAATATATTTAATAATTTATAAATAATAGTATATATATATATATAGTCTAATGATTCATAATCATCAAAATTACGGAGCCTTTCAGTATGCAATCACTTGTATCTTTTATTTATTACGTACCTATCCATACTAATATTATAAATGCGAAAGTTTGGATGTGAGTTTGTGAGTTTGTGAGTTTGTGAGTTTGTGAGTTTGTGAGGATGTTTGTTACTCAATCACGCAAAATCTACTGGACGGATTTCGATGAAATTTGGTACAGAGGTAGATAATGACCTGGAATAGCACATAGGCTACTTTTTATCCCGGGAAAAAGCACTGTTCCCGTGGGAAATTCACGCGGGCGAAGCCGCGGGCAAAAGCTAGTTAATAATAAAGTTTCGTCAAGGCTATTAACATAGGTATAGACTAGTGTATACCCATTTAAACGATCGAAAGTAAAGGATAAACTTATTATTAACAAATACTTACATCGAAATGGTCTTCACAACAGTGCGCTTTAGTTTTAGGCCCTATTGAATCGACTCTTTTTATGGCTGTCATCCACTTTTTCCTCATTTTCGGGTCCTCCGGCACATAAAAAAAGAGTTTATCTGGTGTTTTAACTGTTGAATTGGAACATAAAGGCACAATACAGTATCTTTTTCCCATTTTACCACAAAGAACTTAATAATTTTAATTTTTACTACACACCGGCGCGCGAACGGGAGCGTGTTTGACGAGTGAGCAAGGTTATGACGTCAGCGGCTTGCGAGCGCCCGCCCGCGTTTTTAAAAACCTACAGTCGGAAATACGAACTTTGATCGTAAATATATCAGCCATTTTTTAAGACATGAAAAAAGTAAAAACACGTTTTTCTCGTAATTTTTTGTAGATTTTTTTGGCATATAAAGTAAAAAACGTTTGTCAGACCCATTGCATATTTCTTAACCAACCCTGCAAGGTGGAGAGTAAAACTAAATGATAAAACAACGGAAATTGTTTTTTGCTATAATATTTTACTTTTTACTAACTGAGCCTCGCTCCCATGGAAATATCGGGATATAAAGTACCTTATGTGCTAGTCCTGATATTTTTCTACTAGTACCTATACCAAATTTTATCGAAATCCGTATAGTAGATTTTGTGTGATTAAGCAACAAATATCACATCCAAACTTTCCCATTTATAATGTGATTCATTGCAGGTGAGTAACCGGTACCTGATCGGGACACTGTAAAAATGTCTGTGGACATTATCAAGTACAGATATAAGATAATATTTGCTTCATCAGCAATAAAGATTGGGAAAGAAACCCGATTTTAAAATGAAAAAGTTTGGATGTGATATTTCTTGCTCAATCATAAAAAATCTACTGGACGGATTTCGATAAAATTTGGTATGCTAGTAGAAAAATATCAGGGCTAGCACATAAAGTACTTTTTATCCCAATATTCCTATGGGAGTAAAGCCCCCGGGTGCAGCTAGTAGACAATAAAATATGATAGCAAAAACGTAATATTTTAACTTTTACTTTTATCCCCAACTCCGTAGGGTTGGTTAAAAAAAATACATGTATTTTGTAGGTAATTAAATTTCCTTCAAATTTTATTCCAATATATATTTTTAAGTGCACATCTCCATAACTATTAGTCCTAGAAACAAAATATAAAATGTACATTATAGGAAATTTATTTTTACAACATTGTGTAGAACTCCAATGTAGCTAAAATGCATCTAAACGAAGGTGAGAGCGCAAATCTGAATAAAGTGGCAATTTTTTTTTGTTTTTCAAACATATGGCGGGCGTGGAAGGGGGGAGAAATTGTGCCTCTTGCATTACACTTACTAACCATACTAAATAACATATCAAAAATTCAGAACTATTGAACCATTTATAAGTAAACCCTACCCTTAGCTCTATTTTGGTCTTTATTCAATGAACTATGGACGGATTTGTATTAAATTTGGTATACTAGTAGAAAAATACCAGAAATAGTACATAGGTTACTTTATATCCTGAAATTCCCACGGGAGCGAAGACCCGAGGCGCAGTTAGCAGGAAATAAAATATTATAACAAAAAAAGCAATATTCCGTAGTTTTAATATTGAGTTTTACTCCCCATTCTGCAGGGTTGGTTAAGAAAAATGCAAATGCGTTTTGTAGGTAATTAAATTCCCTACAAATTTTGTTCCAATACTTATTCTCCTAAAATATGCCATAACTAGATTACAGTGTTCTGAAGTGAAAAGTTTGCCAAATTTCAGAAAAAGAAGATTTTTTTAATTTATTTTTTTAGCACACATCTCGGTAACTATTAGTCCTAGATACAAAATGTAAAATGTAAATAATAGGAAATTTAATTATCTACAAGATTTTGTAGAACACTTTCCCAGCAAATATGCATCTAAACGAAAATATGAGCCTAAATCAGAAGAAAGTTTTTTTTTATAGTTTTTTAAGATTACTACGGGCGCGGAAACTTGGCAATTGTGCCCTTTTTATTTTGAATACTCACAATAATCCTACACAATATTTCAAAAAAATCACAATTGCTGGAACGTTTGTAATTTGATTCTCGTCTATTTACTGCGCTATACTCAGATAATAACCATTGCAGTTAAATGATTTTTTATTATAATAATCAGAAAAAATGAAGCAACAAATATTCACAAGCATTTTACAATTCTGCATTTCCCTTGCACACATCGCTTATAATGACAATTAAATTGGTATATTCCCAGGGGAAGAATTCCACATAGGTTGCTCAGAACTATGTGAATGCACGGGGCCTAATATACGAGAGTGTGCCGCGTTGGTGTGTCCCTCACATGTGGGGCTCGAGCTGATGTCCAAGAATTGTGTCCGGTGGGCTCCTAATCCTCCAGCTGAGCCTCCCAACTGCTGTCCTAGAGCTGCCAGGTGTCTCAGCGATGGGACGTGCCATTATAAAGGAGTTGCGTGAGTATTCGCTGTTTAAGAAATGCAATTTTAGTGATGGCAAGTGGAAACAGGAAACAAAATGTATTTTACTGAAGTAAATATTTGATTCGGTGGTAGAAATGGAAAAGCAATAGAATCAAGAGAAGCAATAAATTTTATAAATTTTCAGAATACCTAACTGGACCGAAGTACCTATCTCAATAACAGGATGCGAGGAACGTTGTTTCTGTGAGAATGGAGAGTTGGACTGCGCGGAGGCGTGTACGGCCCTCCCCGCGATCCCCCCGCAGACGCTGCGCTGCCCCCCGCTGCACCGTCCAGGCCCCGTCAACATCTCTGATGAGGACTGTTGTAAGCAATGGGGATGCGTGCCCATTGGTAAGTTTGTGGAAAGACGTGGTCATGTTATTCAATGGCATTGATGTTACACTAATATTAATGTCAAGCTAAAAGAGAGCAACGTTGCCGCTGCAGATGATTTGGAATCGCCATTGTCTGTAGATCCAATAACCTATTCAGTTAATTGCATGCTATAAAACAAATTAGATCATCATAACAATAGATTCAATTGTCACATTCGCATGATATAACTCATAATTTCATTGTAACTTACAGCTGGAACATCAAATAAAACTTACCAAATGTTCATGAAGAAGCTTGGTGAAACGATCAACTATGTAACGCCAATGACTCCCGTACTACCAACGATAACACCTGTACTGGTCAAGCCACAAGACACTACAGAATCCACAGATTTTTACAAATTTCCTACTACAACACCCCGCAGTACCCCTTCAACTACTCCAAAAATATTTATAAATCTTGTCAGCATTCCTAAATATACTACTAATAATGTCAACAACAATCAAAATGAAAAAATACCAGTTTTTACCGTAGACGCTCCTGACTCAATGGTCAAAATAATTCCACCTGAGCCATCTCTTTCCAGGAAAGATGATGGAGTAAAAAGTGACATAAAAAGTTGTGATGATACATTACTAGACGAAAAAAATAATCCCGTTAGATTTCACATAAACATACCCAATCAAAATTTGGTGATCGCTGACAATAAAATACCTGATAAAAGTTCTCAGTCCAATCACCCTATTTTGAAACCATACAATCCATCACCGATGAAACTTATCAAATCTAAGAAAACTAATCAAATAGGAACTTATTTCGTCCCAGCTCAAGAATTATTTAGTGATCTTAGTTCTAAGCCCTCAGTGATTACTCCCAAAGTTGTACACTCATACATAGAGCCTACTATCCAAAATGATCCAAACAATTCGTACAATATGCATAATAGTTATAATTCAGTGTTAATGTTACCTCAATCTAAAGCCACGGACCTTTTAACTTTAAAAAAAGGTGTCATAACAAATGATAATAAAGATAGTTTAAAATCTAATGAAGATGATGCTGAATTGCACGGAAATACCAATATGCACTTATTGAAAATGGTGACCAATCCGTATCAGACTGTGTTGTTGAGATATCAATCACCCAAAACAGACAACAGCATGTTTATCAATGAGAACTCTAAGATTCGTAGTAAACCGTATTCCACATTAGATGCTGAAAATTTTTTGAGCCAGTTGGATATGTCATCAGAAGTGAATAGAAACTTGGGACGGTCTGCAGATAGGACCAACCAAGCCGTGACGGCAGGTCAGCCATGACTGTGTTAGCAACCCCTGTGGCTTTTACACTTTACTTCATGACTCTTATATTGACTAAACCCTGACATTAAATGACTATGTGACTAACATCACTTAACATTTCAAATCATTTAACTGTATTTAAATTATTAACCAGTGACTGATGAATTCGTATATCTAACCTTATGATTAAAATAGTTGTAATTTTTGCAGGTCCAATGGGGGCAAACTTCCCAACCCACCAGTCCCTTCCTGCCTTTTTGCCAACTGTGCCTCCTGACGACCGAATCCACTTCCCACAAGAAGATATAGCAGATTATGACCAAAACAACATCCATCGTCCGAGTCTGGACAGGTTACCACCCGGTCTACCCCTACCTGCTATACCTTTCGGAGACGATAACAAGAGATTATCTGTATTGTCCATGCAAGCTGACTCTCCATCAAGTGTTAAGATGCTGTTTGGATTGCCATCAGTTCTTGTCGGCTTGAGAGGAAGCGTAGATTTGAGATACACAGATCAAGCGTAAGTATTTAAAAATCACTTCCAAGTTTAATTTCATAGTAAAATACGAGTTTAATCTAGAGTTGGTAAATACGTTTATGCTGATTACATACATACATATAATCACGTCTTTATCCCTTACGGGGTAGACAGAGCCAAGAGTCGTGAGACTCGAAGGCCACGCTTAGCTGAATAGTGGGCTTTCTGATTACGTAATTCTGTTAAATTTATCTTAGAAGTTTCCTTCTTATCACAATCCAAAAGTGCTATAGGTAAATTCTTTGTAGTAATTAGCAGTAGTTTTTATTTTACCCATTTTTATATCTTCAGAGACGACGACATATCCCACTGGCACTCGCAAGTGTTCGCGCCTACGGACGAGGTGCTGACCACTCCTCGCCTGGAGTTCACATTGTCTGGCCTAAAACCGTCTACCACGTACAAGATCAGAGGAAAGCTGTTCCTACACAACTTGCCAGTAGAACCGGAGAGCGAGATTAGAGTTGTCAGGACCTTGGACCCACCCAAAGTATGATATCTCCAGTTAACTCGATATCACACAGTTAACATAAACAATGTCTTCTTTTACTTATATATTGAGCCATACAAATCTAAAATGTCGTCTATCCTAATGTTGTATAGATTTCATAATTCTAGCATCTAATACGGATAACATTTATACTAGACAAAGAAAAGTCTCACTCGAGCTTCGTCCTCCTCTTCCGCGAAACGGAAACAGAATGGAAATTGGTGAAACTGGCGAATTTCCGTATGTTGTCGAAATACGGGACGAATATGGAACATGTAGATGTAGTTTAATACGGAACGGGGTGGTCACATACGGTGACAGTCCCGTATATGCGGGACATATGGCAACCCTATTATTTATAGAACAACGTTAATTCATTAAATTACGGAGCAGCTCCTGTTTGTATGTAGGCAGCATCAGCTAATAAGTCGAGCAGTTATTTGAAAACCATAACAACCTAAAATAGACTTTCTTAAAACGGCTTATATTATTCTTTCAGAAGGTCACTACAACAGAGGAAAAACGGCGAGAAGTCGACAGTAGCCTCTCCGTTACGGATGTCAACGACACCGTGGCTCACGTCAGCTGGAGACACTTCACTGAAGAGGAGTTGCAGCTCATTGATGGTATTCAAGTGAGGTGAGAAAACCCATCGGAGTTCATCATGGGAGTATCAATTGATTTTGCCAATCGCTTTTTATCAGGTGCGCAACAAACTGGGGTGTAGCAAGAAAAGACCGAGTTTTACAATGTGCCAAGTGCCAATAACTTTCGACTGAAAAATGAAAACTGGAATTAGTACTGCTAAGTAGGCAAACATGTTTATTGACTCTCATCGTCATTGTCATTTAAAAAATTATAGTTTCACAACAAAATATGTCATTGTAATGAACTCTATGCTCTGGCAAGGCAAACTGTTCAAAGTTCTCTTCATAATCCACTTATCGACGACTTCCGTGGCCCAACGGTCATCATGCTGAACGCCGACTGTCACCGGAGGTCCCGGCTTCGATCCCCGGTCGAGTCAAGCTGGAAAATGATCTTTTCAGATTGGCCTGGGTCTTGGATGTTTATCTACATATATATTTGTTATAAAATAGTGTACCGTTGAGTTAGTATCCCATAACACAAGTCTCAAACTTACTTTGGGGCTAACTCAATATGTGTGATTTTTCCGTATATATTTATTTATGTTTATCTCACTTCAGGTACCGTCCAATCGGCACTCCAATATACAGCATGACGGAGCTACTCCACCACGGACGGTCGAGCGCGGAGCTGCACGACCTGCGGCCCGGCACACGCTACGAGGCCTCTCTGGTGCTCGTGCCTCCGCCGCGGGCCTCCACTGAGCTGCATGACCCGGGCAGGGTGGAGTTCACCACCTCACCTTACGTTGGTTAGTTATTTTTTGTTGGTACATGACGGAGCACTTCACCTTACGTTGGTAAGCAAATAAATTTTCCTAAAATGATTCAACATCTTTTTACAAATAAAGATGTTGAATCATTTTAGGAAAATTTTGGTAAAGTTATAATTTCTTGATCACTATCATCAGAGATTTCTAATAAAAAACTCTACAGTGAAGTTATAACCTCCTTCTTCCAGACATCAATGTCTGTTAAAGTATGAAAATATTCCAATAATAAATAATATATCAGAGCTTTTCGTAGAAGCAGCAGATGCTTTGGTAATAGTGAAAGAAAAAGTCTTTAAATTTCAAGACAAATATGTACCAAAAATTAATAAGATATTGGGTACTAATTAATTAGGCAGTAATTAGAATACCTACTTGTAAAGAATTGACAAAGTTAGCACGAAATTTTAATTAAAATTACAGATCCCTACAACTGGACGGTGACCATTGAAGCGCGAGCAGTAGGCTCCGAGGCAGCCGAGTTGACCTGGCGAGGAGTTCCGTCGCCGGCCGAGCGCTGGGTGCGCGTGTACCGAGCCGCGCATGCGTGTGGCGCCACTAGTACTTCAGTCAGGCGGGAACATGATGCTTTCCGATTGGCTGCCAGGGATCTGCCTCCAGCAGTCACTTTGACTGGCTTGGAACCGAATACTAGGTAAGCTGATTTCCTTCTGCACTCCACGGCCACTTTGTAACTCTTGTTAGTTCGTAACTGCAATTATATCTAACAGAAATCTGAAGTATTGACTTCAGTTTTATCTGCCGGTCACAGGAGTTTAAAACGAACATTTTTTTTCAGGTGTCGTGTTTGGTTAGAGCTGTTCCTGACAAATGGAAAAGTGAAGACGAGCAACGTCATAGAAATTAACACAAAGTCCCAAGATTCTCCAGAGCCAATCGATAGTAAGTAAAATTCTTTTGTACCTTCACAAAAAGCGGCGCGTAGACTTTCTAGATCGATGGCATAAGTATTTAGTAGAAGTTGGTTCTTTCTTCATGACATGACCAACGATTGTAAAGATAGGTGCATCAACAAGTTACCGCAAATCAATGTGTTTGATGTCATATTCAGTAGTAAAAAGAATCTATGTCTATGTGTAGAACACACTTCTTGTTTCTATTTAATCAAGTCACTAAATCGATCACTGACATCCGCAGATGAGATCGAATCAGCATCGGTCGCGGGCAGCCGCACCAGCCGCGGGGACTACTACAGTGCGCTGGTGGTGGTGGGGGTAGTGGCGGCGCTGGGCGCGCTGACATCACTACTGCTGTTGCTGGTAGTCGTCCGGAGACACCACACCCGCTCCGTGGCCATCACGCGTGAGTAGCTCCATCACTTTGGAAATATGTGATCGAGTCAGCATCGATCGCGGGCAGCCGCACCAGCCGCGGGGACTACTACAGTGCGCTGGTGGTGGTGGGGGTAGTGGCGGCGCTAAGAGCGCTGACGTCACTGCTGCTGCTGCTGGTGGTCGTCAGGAGGCACCACACCCGCTCCGTGGCCATCACGCGTGAGTAGTGAAAGATTTTAGGAGAAACGTTTCTTTCAAGAATAAGGCTTTACTTTTACTCGTGATGACGAACGTGCAAAATTTCATTATGTAATAGCATAATAAATAACCTTACTTTCGAATTGTACTTAAGTATATAAGGATTACTCGCTCGAAAATTGAGTAGGTAAGTATATCTTACCTAAACATTTGTACAGAGTGACTTTTTGAACACTAGCCGAATTTTTGCAGTAGATTTCAGTGAATTGAGAAGGTTTCCAAAGAAAGATTTCTATGTCAAAAATTACAAATTTTTTGCTCTCAAAGACAAATTGGCCGATCAGTACTCAAAACTCTTTAGCTAGTGATTCAAGTATCATACAAGAGGTGATTTACAAAAAAATAATTGGTCAAGTGCATGTCGGGCCACGCGCAATGTAGGGTTCCGAAGGTACCTATCCTGTAGAAATGCGGACACATGAACTTATATTTACTTCCACTTTTATATAACTAATGAAAATAACCTAAGTATATACCATCATATAGAAAGAAAATTGTTCCTACGAATAATTTTCATACTAAAATCAATTTTGTAAGTTTATCGTCTATTACTCATTAACGTGTAAAGTCTACATAGCCGTGATAGTTTTCCTTTTAAATTCATTATATTTGCTACTTATTATAATTTGTTTCATGTATCCACCCTCCACCATGTTCGTGTTCGAGGGGGGGGACACTTGACTCTAACAAAATTTATCACTTTAAAGTTAAATATTTCGCACACGGATCCCTAAATCAAAAAATTTTCTTCAGACACTCATAATATTTTTAAAAGATCTATCAAATGATACCCCACACGATGGTATAATCGAGAGAAAAAAAATCATCCCCACTTTAGGTGTAGGGGAGGCCCCCTAAAAAAAAATTTTTTTCCTAATTTTATTCTACAGTTCGCTCCGCGTAATAAATATGTATATCTCTACCAAATTACAGTTTTTTAGTACTAGTAGTCTTTGAGATTAGCCGCAGACAGACGGACGGACGGACGGACAGACATGACGAAACTATAAGGGTTCCTTGTTTACTTCGGAACCCTAAAAATCATCTATAAACGTTTGTAGATCTACAAATGTTTATAGACGATTTAAAAATGTTTGTTAGAGTACAGCGCGTATAAATTTGGCGTCTCTTTTTGCAGCCACGCCAACAGCTCCTCGTGAGTCTTCTTTGCCGCCATATGACAACCCAGCGTACAAACTAGAGTTACAACAGGAAACTATGGGTAAGCGTCATAAAGTAAACATAGCACTATTTCAGACCCGAGTCATATTACGAGTATTACCGCTGTTTGGCCAACCCTCTGATGGGCTGTCACCCTTAAGGTGTAAGTCGTAAAGTCTACAATCGTAGAACACAGGATCAAATTTACTGCGGTCAGGCATTACTGATACATCATTAAATTTTGCCAATTGTATTACACCACCAATTTGTTGAGCTGTGTTTTATGCATTATCAGATGACGAAACAATAATCTAATGAGATTGCTAAAATCTGGCCTACATAATGATGAATCCACCATTTTGAAACCAAATTGAGTTTGGGTCAAATTGGTCCTTTGATTTGTTTTGACAATGACTCTGGTCTGAAAGATGAAATTTTAGAAAATACTTGTTTATTACAGATCTCTGACAGTTAAGTTCCCGTGGGCACACCAACGGCCTGAACGGGAGATCCGAACGCAGCGTCGACGTGCCAAATGGCCGGCCATACAACGAAATGGGCGTCTGAACGCGCGTCTGTGTATATAGTGACTTTATGACGGACAAAGTGCAAAAGTGGTTGTAAGAACACTCTACTCTGAAGAATGTGTAAAACTGAAAGACGTTGAAAGACACTTTTTTTTACGCAACTCGGAAGATTTGTAGGTTCAATATTTTGATAAGTGTAAATTTATCTTAATTTAGACTCGATAGTAATGAAAAGGATGGTTCTGGAGCATAGGTTTGTGGTTTGTATATGACCTTTCGTCCAATTTGGTCTTTGATATTCTTAGTTATTTTGATAATTCGACAAGGTTTTTGTGACTATAAAACCATAACGTAGCAAACCAATGGAACGTGTGAGTAATTTAAAATATATACATTAATGAGTGAATTATTTTAGAATTATTTTGTCAAGTTTAAGTTTAATGTTGCCATTTATAAAAATTGTAATGTTAATAATTTAATTTCCTTTTTAAAGAATTTTTCTCGCAAATTATGTCCGAAATCACACAGTTAATCACAATCAAAATAATTAACTTTTAAAAATCTCAATGTAAATAGTGTTAATAATATGTGTTTAATGATAATGAATCTCTTAAATTTAAATATATCATAATAATAAACTTTGTAAAATACTAAGAATCTACCTGATCTGTAACGAAAGCATAACTTTGTTATATTATTGTAATATAGTTCTTTTTATACAAACAATTTTTTTTTTCACCCCCAATAGATCACGGGTAAAATATAAAAAGGGAAAGGAGTAGCAATTATAAAAACGTCGTTTAATTCAAATACAACACCAAATCACATTATATTTTCTATTAATAATACATTATATATGTCTTCTTTATATGATTGTATTTTCTTAACGTCTATCCTAACCATTGCCTATGCCCATTTAATAAGTATTATATGATCTTACACACAACTGGTTATAATAATGGAATTGAAAAACACCTGATTTTTTATTATGTATTTAATAATAAATGTACTCTTTAAGAAAATAGATATAAAGAGACTGTCATCAAACTCGTCTTCAATGATACTGGGCCCAAAAGGAAGTACTTTAATCTTGTAATTATATAAATACTTTTATTATAATCTTATATTAACGATAATTTTACTAATATATTCTTTGTTTATATTTTTAGCATACATATATATGTATCATTCTTTATGCACATATCGAATGATACATATACTATTTCAAATCAAAAACAAACAATCAAATGAACTTTATTTAGCTGGGTTAAATACAGTTCATTTGATATAAAATTCCCTTAAAAGTAAATAAAAGTTTTCAAAATAAAGTTTTAAGAACATTACAACTGAATAATAAAGTACACCTACTAATAAAAATACGAACGACTGAGAAATACATTTTTAAAATATGAAATTGAAATTAACCTCAATTAATTCGTGGATATAAATATGATTATACTTGTCTGTAGTTTTAGCATTGATATGTTCCCTAGCTATGGTCAAAGTTTTATATCAAATTCAACAAATAAATTAAAACTAACAAAAAATATTTTAAACGTTACAATATTAAGTTACAATTTATTCAAACAATTTATTTAATTTTAAAAATTATTTTAAAAACAATAATTTTAATAAATTGTCTAGAGATCAAATGGAAAAAAATTGAGGTAGGCCATTGCCCAGAAGTGGGACAAAAAAGCTCAAAATTAAATGAAATATCTGGAGATCGTACACATAAGATCAAGAATTTAACGATTTCCTAACATCAATGTAATACATTAAATAAAATTAGTAAATGAAATAGTAAAAAATAATGTTCTAAATTTTGATACGTAGCTTTTCATAGATATTTAATGTATTACATAGATATTTCTCGACTTTTTACATTCCCGCGTATAAAGTAGGTACAAAAGTTGAGTCCTACGATCTCAAAAATATATATATAGCCTTAATTAAATTTTTATTTTAGGAAATAAATATTTGTGTGACAATTCTTGACTAGCGTTTGATTGCAGGTGATGGTAAATTAATTAAAATCAATAAAGTATCAGAATGAAAAGTCCAACCATCGATTTGCATCCTGGTGCCTTATTGGTAAAGTATAAAATGAAAGTACGAAACCATCACCTTTGAGAAAAACAATAAATATCTCAAAATAACTAACGAAATAGGTGAAAGATAGTGCATTAAATACTTTATATAAAGACATACTCGTAAATCTTGCTATTGATGTTTTTCTAAGAACATATTTGATTTGTGGGAATGTGAGAATAGGTGGAAATAGATATCTTGTAAATAGCTTTTTTGCACTATCTAACACATTGATAAAATAGACCTGGAAACAAAATTCATACTCTCCAACTTAAAATCATAACTATGAGATGTCCAGTCATTTCTAGGTCCATTAAAACCAGTTAAGATGTTCCACTGTGTGACGATTTCAGTTACATCGTCAAAATGTTGAATTATTCGAGTGATTTTCTTTCAGATTTTCTAATTTGTAGCTAAAGTTATGATAATAATCAACAAAGGTCTTGAAATATTTGCGATTTTTCAAAATCTTTGAAAATCACCACGAATTTGTTTTTACTAGACTATAAAGTTCCGAGTTTAGAACCTGAGTGAGACACGACTAAGGGCAGTCAAATGTAAAGCATCATCACAATTTTGTCTTTTGAGTTAGTTTTATTCGTGAATATAGATTTAGTATATACTGACGATAATAAATACTAAATCTATGGTCGCGTGTGAGTATATTTATACATTTTTGAAGCGATGGGCGATTGACTTGTGGTGTTCTACAAGGGTCAGTCTTGGGTCCGCTCCTGCATAACATCGGCTACTAATGAAACAGACAGTATTGGTAATCTATTTATGTTTTTAAACAAACAGTAGCGGCATTAGGCTTCGCTTTTTCAACATAGCATTTTTTTCTGTACCTACCTATTCGTGACTTGAAATGCGCAGGGGAGGACAAGGAATAAGAAGGAGTCTGGCAAAGTTGATGTCACTGATGTCCACCACATTTAGCCTATCGCCGCCGTTGTTTCTTCCACTATTTTCCACGATAGTACTGGTGTAATGCGTGAGTAGGAGGGAGGATGGGGCTAGGAGTCTTGCAAAGCGGATGTCACATAAGCCGAGGTGCTGAGCAGAGATACGTAAAAATTGACCAATCATATTGCCCATTAGGTATTTTATTCTCTCTTCTGTTCTCTGTCCATTTTGGTGGTCGTTTTTATTAAACTTTTGTTTTAATTAATTTCCCTTTTTATTGTTAATTCTTTGTTTTGGTTTTATTTATTTTCTTTTATTAATATTAACGCTATTTTCTTGCAATAGTCCAAAAAATTATCTATATTTTCTTTTTACACGTCTCTGCGCAGCCGCGCGCAGCTCATCTAACGCCACCACTGTATCTCTATCGCGACTGTCTATCACTCGGAACTGTATTATCTGTAGGCGGCCTAGCGCGGCGCCCCCTCGTGCGCCTTCTTGACGACGGCCAGCTTGGAGTGCGGGTCCTGCGGCTGCAGCGCGGCGTAGGGCGGCGCGCGCGACCCGTGCAGCACGAGCGCCCAGCCGCGCACCCAGCCCGCCGCAGGGCTCCCACTTGAGCCGCTGTTGAACCGCGCCTGGGGAATATAGCTCATATTTATTGCTTATAGCTCATACTTGTTGCTCTACGACTGCCACCGCCCGGTCCCGGCAGAAGAGGGAAGAGAAGAGCTGGCTTGATATCGTCAAGGAGGATATGCGTGCCAATGGTCTCACAATCAAGGATGCTGAAGATCGTGCGACGTGGAGAAGAAAAAGTAGGAACGCGGACCCTGGGCCCCGACACTGACATGTACACTGAGAATTCAACCGGGAAAACGCTCAGATAAGAGAAAAGGAGAGCTCTATGAGGGTCGTATATCTGTTAGACTTAGGCTACACTGCAAGGAGCCTCGCTTACTGCTAATAGCCAAGGGAGTCGCTTAGTCACTGATCCTAGCGAACAGACGCATGGCATACTATCGGAACGGCCACATTGCGAGCTAGGTTTCTGGACAGTCACTAAGCGAGTAGCGTAGCGAACAGCTGTGTTGGTTAATTTTGGATAGTCTAGACTTTGCCGACACGGCGTGAATATGAATGGTGTCACCAAGCTAGTATGCCGTGTATGTGGCCATTGCGTATCTTGTACACAAGCGTAGTTCCTAGTTTATCTCTTAACTTGGCACCTATAGTATGGCCTTAGCTTTAGTTTTTGTTGCTAGGCTACGAGGGTCGTATATCTGTTAGAGTACAAAAAAGTAAATGGCAATAGAAAATGCTAAACTGAATAACATAGTGGATATACAAGTAACTATAGTTAGGTACCTCTAAGGTCCAGGTGCCGTGGGGGTACTCGCCCCAGGTGTGCGTGGTCATGAAGGGCCACTTGGTGAACCCGTCCCGCGAGTCGTCGTCGTTGGCGCGCCGGCTCAGGATCATTGACCTGGAACAGAACATATTTTTTTCTTATATTACCTAAATTACTCTAGCTGCTGGATTCCATTCCACCTGATGGAGATAGGAAAAGAGAAAGAATAAGGTAATCGGATGATTTGAGAGGTTGCGATAAGAATGGAAGGATAAAAGATAGTGACGAGTGGAGAAAATTAGGGGAGGCTTTTGTTTAGCAATGGGACATCGATAAATTTATTATTTCCAGTAAATAAGTATGTCACAATTCTGTTACAAGTGATACTTTTCCTTAATCATTTAAGCTATACCCAGGCCCAATGTCTAGAGTGAAACTCTTACTGCCATATCTAATTCTGCGCCAAAAAATATGTAGTATAGCACACGCTCTCATCTCAGCGTGATGCTGCCTTCTGACGAGATCTCCTGGTAACACTGACCTGGTCCCCATGGGGCTGGTGAGGAACAGCTCCAGGTCGCCGCGACGCGTGGAGTTGGCGCTGACCACGGCCTGCACGTGCTCCAGGTAGCGCACCTCGCTCGGGGAGCCGGCGCACGCGTGAGTATCGATCTTCAGCGTGATGCTGCCTTCTGATGGGATCTCTCTGAAAGAATATGAAGATCTATGAAAAGATGTTATCAAAAATGTTCATATAGACTGGAAGATCTATGTAGCCCGTCTGTCAAAGTGGAGTTCTTCCCAGAAGTTGCAATCATCCTGCAATGGACTATCATACTGGCAACGAAAGAATACCATGATTTCTTCTTCTCTAGATCGGCCAACGCCATCATGGCGGCGGTGCCCGTGTCCAGCACGGCGAAACCGAACAGGTAGTTGGTTGACACGGCACAGTTACAATGTATCTTACGTGTAAGTATTGACGGATCCGGCTTCGCAGTGGTACCGGGGTGGCACAGAACGCCAATTGTCCGCCAACGCCATCATGGCGGCGGCGCCCGTGTCCAGCACGGCGAAACCGAACAGGTAGTTGGTTGACACGGCACAGTTACAATGTATCTTACGTGTAAGTATTGACGGATCCGGCTTCGCAGTGGTACCGGGGTGGCACAGAACGCCAATTGTCCGCCAACGCCATCATGGCGGCGGCGCCTGTGTCCAGCACGGCGAAACCGAACAGGTGGTTGGTTGACACGGCACAGTTACAATAGTATCTTACGTGTGAGTATTGACGGATCCGGCTTCGCAGTGGTACCGGGGCGGCACAGAACGCCAATTGGCCGCCAATGCCGTCATGGCGCCCGCGTCCAGCACGCCGAAACCGAACAGGTGGTTAAACTCCAGCCCCACGCCGTTCATCGTCCAGTGGAAACGACCCTGAAAACCAAAATATTTTCATCCTATTAAGTTTGTTCCTCGATAACCCAAAATCTACTTGACAGATTGATGATTGATGATATTTGGTACACGGATAGAAAAATACAAGGAATAGTACTTATGCTTCTTTTTAACCCGATAATCCCTCGAGATCGAATGCCCTGCACACTGCTAGTTTCTAATAAAGTTGACATATATGTATAACATGAGTATATGAACATGAGTATATCACGATCGAAGTTCGTAAAACCTAATTAAGTTTAATCAAGTTCAGTCATATTATTTTTTCATCATACGGATTTAATTAGACGGAGGGTAAATGAGACAATCAATAGCACTTCGGTATAGAACTTTCTCATCTCCGCTCATTCAATGGATAAGAAGAACGTAGGTAATTTATTAAAATGAATTTCCAACAGGAGTAAAGCTTCAAGAATCTAATCTACTTACCTTAGCATCATAAAGGGAATTTCTTTTGGACGTCAATACAGTTAGATGTTGTATATCTCGCCACGTCAAATTAGGACTGAAAACAAAAAATATTCATTGAAATTGTTTATTCTTCAGTCCGAGTGCTTTTGAATAATAAATAAGTTGGGAATTTTCTCATAACTTTATTACCCATCGGAGAGTTTTAAAAACTTTAACGAAGTTATTTCTTGTCTGTAAAGTTCCAAGCTTGCAACAATCGAAGCGTAAAGAATAATGAATCAAGGAGCCGTACAATATACTTTTGAAAAAGAAGATTTAAATCAATTAACATTTATTTCTATAATTAGTTCGATCAAAACTTGTTTGATCTAGGCATAATCTAGGGTTCAAATCCCACCAGAAGTGTTGATATGTTCTATTTAACTAGGATAATGCAGAAGAATCAATTGAGGGTCCTCACAAAGATTTTCGAAAGCTCGTATAACACGTTTAAGCTGTGGGTCCCAGACACCATTTAATAGCATTACATATCTATTCCTACGTTAGGTACAGATAGGCTGTTTAGAACTTTGACGTCAGGGTTTGACGTGGTCGATAGTCTGATGTTAGGGTATGAGGCAAATGTTCACTGCGATTGCAACCCACTCCATAAAAATTAGAAATATTAAGTTTAACACAACAATCTTCCAGCGATTTGAGTGTCATCATTTGATTCACTCAAATACTAACCATAAAATCGGATCATAATTTAAAAAAAATACAAAACGAACCTACTTAGCATTTAAATAGTTATCTGTGTCATTCATGAGAATTCTTTGCATTATCTCGAGAATTTAAATCCATTGAAACCTATCTCCACTTTGTAGTAGTCGTCCGCGATAACGCCGACACAATCCCACGATCTATTTGTGTTGAGCTTAGAGAGCACAAAAGCCTTTTCACTGCTATGATTAAATCGGTGTTAGTACTGAAAATGGCCGGGTCTATTCAACCACTAAGTCTGCATAAGTATTTATAGTAAGTATAGTTTAATGCTCTGGGCTCAGATGCTGTAGGAATTTCAGAAAATGTTTGTTTCATGAATCTCCACCGGAGTTTTATTTGATGAGTCAGGACTTCAGAAAAAAAATATAGGTAAATTACATAACTAAACAAATATTGTAAGTATGTAGTGTTCTTTAGTGACTTTCTCGTTGATATTTGTCGAAGTGACTTGAACTTTTACGAAGCATGTAAGAAATAAAACAAGAATTACAAATGCATGTATGTATGGGTTACTTAACTAAGTAAATTGTATAAGGAGTATATGCGTGCCAATGGCCTCACATCACAACCAAGGAAGTCGAAGACCGTGTACGAAGTGGAGAAGAAAAAGTAGGAAAGCGGACCCTGAGCTCCGACGCGACGCCACAGAATTAATATAAGTACTACGTGACGCGTAGCTGAGGAGGCGCGCAGGCGAGAGAAGTATCTAGTTACTTACTAGATGGGTCGCCAATGTAAAGAGTAAAGTTGCTGGCTAGAACTGGATTGCGATGACCCAGGATAGAGAAGGTTGGCGTAGACAAAACGAGGCTTATACCTGGCAGTGGGTCATGGGAAGCTGATGATAATGAGGTACTTACTTAGCATGTAAGGCCAGAGCAAACACCCCCGCAGCTTCGGGCGCAGCCGCCGAAGTGCCAGAGTGGGTCGCCGTGCACTTGCCGTAGAGGTCGGTGGTGGCCACCCCCGTGCTCGGGTCGCGTGCCCCGTTGCTGAACGTGCTGGCCAGCGTGGACGAACAGGATTCGTCGTAGTGAGCGTTTTGTCCGTCGTTAATGGCACTGAAAACGGTGGCAAGTTAGGAAGTAGGTATTGCACGCCAAGCGGCAAAGGCGCCGCGCCGGCTAGTAAATTCGAATTTAATAGCCCCAAACCAAAGTAAGTTCGAGACTTGTGTTATGGGATGCTAACTCAACGATACTATAAAAATACATATTTAGATAAACATCCAAAACCAAGGCCAATCTGAAAAAGATCATTTTCCATCTTGATTCGACCAGGGATCGAACCCGGAACATCCGGTGAGTGGTGTGACAGTCCGGCGTGATGACCATTGGGCCACGGAGGTCGTCAAATAAAGGTTGATGACAATACCACAGACTACTTTGTGACAATACGCTCCGAAATATAGTACCTATGATGCATGATGCTTCGACACATATTACAAACTGTTTAAAACAAATACTTAGTTCAAACTATCATAACAACAATTTTCACTTTACAAAAGTGAACCGGAAAAATATTTGGTAAACAAATTCATTCAAACTTATTAGCTCATAAATTAACTTAAACGTTCGGTTCCGAAGGTTTAACGATTTAACTTCCATTCAGCAACAATCCCCAGCAATAAAATAAATCCAATACCTTCGCAGCCCTTTCATACCTTACCAAAGGGTGAAGTGAAAATACGGGTGAGAATGTGAAAATATTATCCCAAACCTTTCCAAAAAGGGCTATATTATTCCAGAAATGGCTCGTACCGTCATCAGTCCATCCACCTAGCTAAATTCATTGCAAATTTGACACTATTACCGCCACATAAAGGTCCTTCCAGGTTAACTTGATATGCTGTTGACTGTACCTAAAATATGGCCCAGTTTATAAGCACTTCTACGACATAAATTTCTATTTAACAGAATACCTATGTATATGTATGTAGTGTGAGTAAATTTCTTGTTGTAGGTATTTGAAGGCCGTATATAAAATATTGTCTACTACGAGTAAGTAGCTTTTAGACAAGTAATAGTGTTCTAGTTTGTCATAAGTTTCATACTCTGTTTTTCTTGTCTATTCATACGCCATATGGCGCGGACGTGCTGCTAGTAATTTTTTGGCGCATTTTCTTTTTATGAGAATTTAGCTGGAACGCAAAAAATACACAAAACGCGTAAATGTCTTTGCTTTTTATTTATATGTGAGACTAAATACATAGCTGTTTCGAACAACAAAATATTTCAAGTCTGTTAATAATAGAGTGCAGACGTAACATACATAAACGATATTGAGAACCGCCTCTTTTTTAGAGTTGATCAAAAATTATTACAAGATTTGTATGTAAACATTCCTCATTGCTTTTTAGAGGTGGACAAAAAAATATTTGAATGTAATTGACTATGTATAGAATTTTGAGCTTTTATGTAAATTAAATTTAAACACCTTATGTACATATTAATATGGACAAATCAGCCCCTCTTCGATTGCTGCGCCCGAAAGGGTCCTTAATTGTTACGATTAAATATAAGAAATACGACCTGTTACTTACATTAAGGATGCAATAAAGAATTGAATTGAATTGACATGCTTAATCTAAGATGTAAGACATTCCAACCAGAGATTCCAACAACCAACCTGTAAAACTTACTAATTAAGTACCTGATAAATAATTTTTATTTATTTTACTCCTCACCTGTTAATGGAGACCGTCCACATGGAAGCAGCGTAGCCATCGCAGTTGCAGTCGTCGTCTTCGCCTCCGTCGCCGCTCGCCCACACGTAAATGTTGCCCAGGCCGTTGCGACCCTGTTCATAATATACAAGGATTAAAAGAAATTAGTAGATTATCGTGGTGAATAAGTGAGAGGAAAGCGTCAAACGACATACACAGTAGAGCAAGCAGAAGTCCGTGTTGCTTCGAGCAACACGGACTTCTGCTTGCTCTTATAAGTGGAAGCCATAATAGTTTGTTCGTGGTTTGTTCTGTATTCTGAGAATATATACTAATTTGGAGGCGCGCTTTCTTCCGAGTAAAATTATTCGGCCGTTTGAAAACACTGATTTTTAATTTTAGATACCTACGACAGATAATAATAAAAATAGAATATCGCTCCCGTGGGAATTTTGGGATACAAAGTACCCTATATGTTATTCCCTGTATTTTTCTACCCGTATACCAAATTTCATCGAAATCCGTCCTGTAGATTTTGCGTGATTGAGTAACAATCATTCTCACAAACACACATCCAAACTTTCGCATTTATAATATTAGTAGAATAACACAATATAAAATTACTCATTTAGCAGCATTACATGGAATGAAACATACGACTTTCAACGAAGATTACTCATACAAACAAAATAACCCATGCAAGACTGCATGGGAGCCGTCCTATACAGCTCTTTTCCACACCATTTGCACTGTAACATGTTTTTCTTGGCTAAGTGGGGCGCCATCATCGATCGGTCAAGGTTCACATTTTTCTGGAGTGACATTTTGCGTCATAAAATGAGGACAGTTTTTTTTAGCTACATCGAGATATTATGTACAAACGCAAATATTTTTTTTATTACATTTATATAAGTTCTAGATAATCTGGTGAATAATAGTATAGAGTTAAAATTTACTAAATTATTAATATAGAGTTGGGTTTAAATTCCCGGAAAGATGAAAACTGATAAGATATCATTTTCTATTAGCAACACGACTAGCACAACCCACTAATGGAAACTTATCTATCTTAATGATTGCAAACTGCTGAGACAGCTTTTACTGCATTGGAGCATGGAAACAAAATAACTTGTATGGTAAGTCTCTAAATACCTCTATGTTGCGTGCGAGACTTGAGAGTTACTCGGCATGTCTCGTCTCGAACTTATATAGCTCGCAACATCTAAACCATACGTAACTCGCTCAATGTAAACTAGGCCACTGTCTAGTGTGCAGTCATCTCGAGCCATTAATTAGTAAGGGCATAAAATAAAAGTTTATGTTAACGAGGACTCATATTACGCTGGACTCATATTATTATATTTGAAAAACTGTAGGCAATTTATTTTTAATATAAACTGACGCTGGTGCTATATAAAGAAGCTATTATGAGTGGTTGGGGAGGAAAAGGGTAATCAACTTTATCAAATAATAACATCTAGGGGTAATACTTTGCAAGGTCGTTTTAAAAAGGTTAGGTACGAAGAAAATATTTAAGCAAATTTTGAAGTCCTTTTAAGTCAACTTCAGCAAAATAATTTCGAAAACCGCAAAAGTTTTCAATATTTAATTGTTGCGTGATGCGCTTACAAACTTAAGACGTTAAAATGTATTTATAGATTATCAAAATCAGCCAAAATTATTACATGTCAAAAGCAGAACAGTTTATAACTTGGTTAAAACTTGCGTCACCCGAATATTAAATGAATCCCTGGTTTCATTAGTGTGCCCAAAACCCGAAATCCGCGACTTCAATAAAGGCTTACGTTGCCCAAAAGTTATTTGATCCACAAATGATGTGGGCTGCGATGCCCGACCACATAAACTTTCTCTACTCAGCTAGACCCTTGTTAAGCCTAACGATATTCAAACACGGGATACAGTTATTTACCTACCTAAATACCTATATTGCTATATTTATGTAAGGATCCTCTATATAGGGATCAAATTTCATAATATTTGTGAATTTAAATGTTTCGTTCTTTTTGTTTATTACATGATTACCGCTTTCCATGGCACCGAATTTTTGTTTTTTTTTTTTCACAAAATACTTTATTAAATTAAATAATTACTTATTGTATTATGTTAAGTACTTGTAGGCAATTATCACTAATGTAAGTGAATCAATAAAATTAATAATTAATATAAATTAAATAATATAATTTCATTTTCACTTAGTGCTTAAATAACATAAAATTCGCAAGTTAAAGCAAGTTTTTTTTACTTTGCCGATAAGATCGTTAACCATTGACATTTTGTCGTCGAAAGTGGGTATCTACTTATGTCAGGAATTCTCGTTAGTTGCAGGAAATAGACCGGACCCGACCTAGCTCAAAGGAAATGATGGCAGGTTGGAGGCTGCCAGGTGGCACCCGTTTCATGTGGGAATTAGGTTCGTGAGACGAGAGCATTTCTACGGAAATAAAAACAAAACGGACAGAAATAAAATGTTTGTGAACATATTAAGCTAAACTGTAACTATCTTGTCTTACTCGGATTAAGTACTCGTAGTAAGCCATAATAGTTAACAGTTTAAACGGAAAAGATATATTACCCAGAACAGAAGAGAAGTTAAATATGAAAATACTTTGAATGTGTCGGATTTCAGAAAAAATCATTTGATATTTTATTTGAAATAATTTTATAGCAAGGCTTTGATTTTATAGATTTTTATTTCTACATATCTCTGACAAATTGCGGGAGCTAGCATTTTATAACACTCTTCATTTCAAAATACATAACCATACAGTACCTAAAGGTATTTTGCTCGTGCATCACAGAGATTTGAACCCTGCCCTTTGGCGGAGTTTCGCAGGAATTTAGAGTCGGAAAATGGTATGTGGCAGTAAATTTTCCGAAATAAAGTAAATTAAATTTCTGGTTGAACGACTCCAGTGATGTGATTTATTTAATATCCAGTGATTTCTCGGTCGGCTGACTGGAATGAAGCTTTGTGTGATCATTAGAGCGTACGATTATTCAAATGAATGAAATTAATGAGATATGAAAATAAATACCTAGACATCGACATTTTATAATGTTACTAGCTGTTACCCGCGGCTTCGCCCGCGGCAAAAAAGGATTAAAAATTATCCCGCCCCTGTGAAACTGTTGCTTGAGCGCGAGTTAGCACTTTATTCACGGTGGAGCGAGTTGAAAAATAGGTAAAATGGCAAATAGGCAAAATTACAAATTCATAGGCAAATACCGTATACGTATGTAATATATGTGTGCATGAAATTTTGTAAGGTTGCTTGCGTGCATGTCGTAATTTTCAATCAAAATGGCGCGAAAATTTCATCGTTACCACACATAGATAGATATATTGATAAAGGTATAAAATAATATAAAAACATGCCAATTTTCACTCGAAGGATTTTCTAATGGCGGACAGATTATTACTAAATTTATTATTATGTCGCTGTTTTTACAATACGGATTTTTATAAATAAACACTCATTGACATCTTATAGATCTACCATCGAAAGGAATACAGAGAGGGCTCCTGTAATGAAGGATCAAATCGGCCGCAAAGTAGTTATATGAATTAGATTGAGGACAAGTAGGTATTTCCACTCCATAGGTATATCTCGATGTTTACGCACCAGCCTTCGTTAAAGTATCAGTTCATTAGGCGCGATTGGTCCAATTCGCATTTTGTCCAATTCACCAACTCGCGGTTGGTCCAATTCGCGATTGGCTCAATTCGAGGTTGGTCCAATTCGCGGTTAGTCTGATTCGCGGTTGGTCCAATTCACGATTGGTACAATAAAGCTAACTTATTTGGTTTAGGCGTGATTGGTTCAATTCACGATTGGTCCAAAGTTCAAAAAATGTCCAATTCGCGGTTGGTAACATTTGCGGTTGGTCCAATTCGCGATTGGTCTAATTTGCGATTGGCCTAATTCGCGGTTAGTTCAATTTGCTGTTTGTAATTTTTTTATATTGAGAAGCTAAGATTATATTTAAAGGATTTTTTTTAAGAAAAGACTTTCGAGAAATACAAAAACGTACCAACAGGTCATAAAAAGTAACCTGAACATAATTTATTTTCTGCTTTCAAGTCTTTCCGGGCGGTAATAAAAAAAAAATAACCTGAACCTAACTTCTTTTCCGCCTTCAAAGTCTTTCCGGGTGGTCATAAAGAGTAACCTGAACCTAACTTATTTTCTTCCTTTCAAGTCTTTCCGGGCAGTAATAAAAAAAAATAACCTGAACCTAACTTCGTTTCCGCCCTCAAAGTCTTTCCGGGCGTTCTGAAAAAATAACCTAAACCTAACTACTACAATATGATCTTAGCTTCTCAATATACAAAGTTTAACACTCAAAAAATTTACAATTTCGGAAACATTGTTTATTTTTAGACTAACCGCGAATTGGACCAACTGCGAATTAAACCAACCGCGAATTTTCCCAACCGCGAATTGGACCTTTTTTGAAACAATCGCGCCTAAACCGTGTCAGTGATGTCTACAGCGAAGTGCTGGGCGGGGTGGGGTGCGGTATTTGAAATGAGTGCGGGGCGTTGAGTGACCGGTATGTACGTTAGTACTACTTACTAATCTGTAGCGCTACTGTTTTCGCTACACTATATGGTATACATAAACATTTATAAAAATATTACTCGAAAGAACATTCTTCTGGAAAAAATATTGAAAGACTTGTCTGCGGTAAAGTGCCATCTCGTGGCAGGCCGTGGGAAATAAAGGGAAGTATTTAATTAAAGCGCCATCTAATGACAATTTAGATGTAATGGTGTACCTCATATGGCTATGTTGCGCGCCCCGCCTCTGCACGCAATGTACATCACAACCAACTCACTGATGTTCCTTCACACACATAATATAAAGAAGTTTGAGCAGAGTGCCATTAGTCCGTGCACTCAGCAGCGGTCTGCACACCTCGACGTGTCCGGGCATACTACCGGCCGGTGCAAGCAACGGTAAGTAACGGTAGTAGTGGGGAGGCTGTCGTAACGTCACTTTGACGTAACGTCACTTTGACGTAACGTTACTTTGACGTAACGTCATTTTGACATGACGTCTATTTTTTCAAATAATAGATGGCGTTACTATAATTGGTATCCCAAACCCACGGGAACCATTTTTTCCGGGATAAAAAGTAGCCTATGTGCTATTCCAGGTCATTATCTACCTCTGTACCAAATTTCATCGAAATCCGTCCAGTAGATTTTGCGTGATTGAGTAACAAACATCCTCACAAACTCACAAACTCACATCCAAACTTTCACATTTATAATATTAGTATGGATAGTATGGATTCAAAGTGGTTATACACATTCAATAGTTATACCAAAGATTTAACTTAGCAGTGTTATGGAAAAGAAAAATCTTCTTTGACACTAGAAAGACAGGTCTATACACACCTATCTTTCCTTTTAGGTTTTTTTTTTATTTTCAGTAATAATAGATCTAGGTTACCTTTAACCTAGATCTTTTATTACTGAAAATAAAAAAAAATACCATGAATTATCACTAAGGACATCTCAAAATATCTAATGAGATACAACGATAAAGATACTCTATGTTTGTATAGGTGCTAGGGATAAATATAAAAATGATAACACGGGCAAATTCAAAAGCTTCAGCAAACAAACATAATGAAAAGACTTCGAAATTATTCAATTACGTCTATATAATTACGCTCGTAATTATTTTTTACACTATAGAGCGTCTGTAATTAAGAAAATATTTGTTCGTCGATCCGACAAATTATCATTTTCATTCATTAGATTAGAGAGCGTCAAAGCAATTTTCTTAAGAACTCTTCAATAGGTTCGTAATATAATTAGAGACCGTGTCCAACAGTGGAGAGCTAGTGAGATGGTTTTATACCCGGAAATAAACGGGAAGAAAAGGGTTTTGCCCGACGTAAAACCATCTAAAGGTAACACCGTTTCTTTGATTTATTCCAGTCTAATACCACAAACGAATACCACTGGTATTACTTTGAATTTTTAATTATTTTCTAATCGAACCACCTTTAAAATACCACTCTTTAAATTATTAAATTTTATGTCCAAACGAATAACCAAAAATTTGGTACAGTCAGCTCAGTCATCAAATTGCTTATTTTGATCTAACAGTTTTTTTTTGGAAATAAAAATGTTGTAACCACATACAAAGTGTTTTTACTGACTGTACCTTTGAACTTGTTTGGTATTGGTTTAAACCATAGACATAGGAAACAAATTCATAATAAAAAAAAAAAAAAAATGTTTGCTAGCTCTATGGTTTAAACAGTGGTATCCGTTTGGATTAGAAAATAATCAAAAATTCAAAGTTATTACTTTGGATTTTTGATTATGGTATTCGTTCATGGTATTGGATCGGAATAAATCATTTCTTTCCAGCGGCGGCGTAAACCCATCTCTGCTTGTGGATGATGATGACGTAAAAAAATGATCTACCTACCTAGTCGAAGTCCACATTTATCGATGTTCATTTGTGAATTATGATAATGATATCAATGCGTGGGCAGTAATAATAAATATGGTAAATTATGCAAATATATACTTGAATAACATATGAGATACAAATAGCGATGCAATTATTGGAAATTTGATAAAAATAAATGTTTCTACACATACAGATTGCCATATCTTCTATTTAACAATATGTTTAGACTTTGTGTTGTCGTGTGTTGTAAAAAAAAACGTAGTGTCATTGCAGTACCGTACCTAAGTAACTAAATCATTTTTAGGTTTAAATAAATTATAAGGTACTTTATTTTACAGGCAAGTTTAATTTTATTTTCGTATTTAAAGGCAAGCACATAAAAGAAGATCATCTTCAAAACCACACGAAATTATTTTAATGTAATTTTCCCGCGGCTTATGAGGGTTTCAAGTTAGCATACATTAACATGATGAAACTCAAAGCTTTTCAGTGTGATATGCTTTAAAAGCTCCTATTTAGATTGAAGAACCCTGACCTAAGCCTCAGTTTCAGGGTCGCAATATGAATTTTAAATTACACCCGTGCCCACAGCCCACGGATTTTTTTAATGACCCAAAGGCATTATTTGTGAATTATTCAGATTTTAGTTAAAAAAAAGTTAATGAGGTCGCCAGTAATATTTTAAAGAAACTTATAAACTTATGAATGGATCTGGTCCAGGGTGTCAATTCTGCTAACGATACATCATTTTTTTTTCAAAGTTCTTTATTCTCCAGTTTTTGTTACTAATCGTAAATACATAATAACACTACTATGAAACCATTGAAACACGATTAAATTGACGCCCCTGGTATCAAAGCAAAACGTTCTGACCAACCCGTTGTCCTAGGAGAGCGTCAAAAGCAGCAAGGCAGTGCGACGCGATGCTTAAATATCAAATGTATGTATGTACGTAAATATTTGTGGCCTATGTTGTCGCGTGTAATATTGCCTTGTACTTGTAGCACAGCATCGCGTAGCGTTCTGTCGCTCACCGCGGACGCCTGTAAAGCTGATGGTGTTCGCCGCCGTTAGTAGCACGTTTTACGACTTTCTGCACTTCGGAAGGCACTCTAACAGATAGTAGTCGTAAAATACCTTTCGTAGAAAAAAATCAAATACCAAGCTCAAATAACTCGCGTGAAAAGAATCATACTGTGTGTGATTTCACTAGTCCTCATATTCTAACTCTCAAAAGAAGTCTATAGACTATCTGAGTCGACTTTAACCCAACGTCTATATATAAATCCGCAATACCTCAGTTCACGTCCTTTGTAAGCAGAGATTTCCATCAAACACGACCGCCTCGCTTTTATCTAGTGCCGTTGTATGGATAATAGAAAGGTTTCACAAGGCTATGGGCACATTGTAATACGAAGGCGGATTTTCTCAGTATTCTTGTATAGATTTCGCTTGAGAGCGAAGTGAAAATATCTGAGGTGATTTGCTGACCCAATACTAGAGTGGTGTGTGGACATTGTTGTGTAATATTTTTTTTTATGATTTAGGTATCATATCTGACTGGTTTATTTTTGTATTGAGGTAAAAATGAGAAATGTTATACTATCATTTTTACTTGACTGCCCAAAAAAGGAGTGTTATGTGTTTGTTTCTTTATTCCACCGTACTGAACGGCTGAACAGATTTTGATATGAGAGGTATTTTTAGATTCCTTGCATTCCTCCGAGTAACATAGGCTATGTGAGTTGTCAGTCGTATTTTTTATTTTTTAATAATTGGCTTGTACTCATTTAAATACATAAATTAGGGATAAATCACACAGATTAAGTTATACCCCATAAGTATCCTTATAATATGAGATACGACATAAACGATGCTAAACGACACCTACTATATTTTCCCAAGCCAGTCGGAAATGCAAATTTCCCATTTTTAGGGTTCCGAAGTAAACAAGGAACCCTTATAGTTTCGTCATGTCTGTCCGTCCGTCTGTCTGCAGTTTATCTCAGAGACTACTAGTATTAGAAAACTGTAATTTGGTATAGATATACATATTTATTACGCGAAGTTAACTGTAGAATAAAATTCCGAAAAAAAAAATTTTTTAGGGGGCCTCCCCTATACCTCAAGTGGGAATGTTTTTTTTTCTTTAGATTATACCATCGTGTGGGGTATCATTTGATAGGTCTTTTAAAAATATTATGAGTGTGTGAAGACCATTTTTTGATTTAGGGATCCGTTTGCAAAATATTTGACTTTGAAGTGAAAAATTTTTTTTTAGTTCGGTGTCCCCCCCCTTCGAACAGGCAAATGGTGGGGTGTGGATACATGAAAATATATATATTAAGTAGCAAATATAATGAATTTAAAAGAAAAATTATCACTGTTACGTAATCCTTACACGTTAACGAGTAATAGACGATAAACCTGGAAAATCGATTTTGGTATGAAAATTTTCCTAGGAAAAATTGTCATTAAATATGATGGTATTATAAGGTTATAGTCATTAGTTATATGAAACTGGGAGTAAATATAAGTTCATGTGTCCGCATTTGTACAGGTTAGGCATCTTCGGAACCCTACATTGCGCGTGGCCCGACACGCACTTGACCAATTATTTTATTTTACCGGAGATCGAACCCCAGTCCCAATGCTTCAGGGGATTGCTTCATGGAGGCTGACATCCGATCCACCTTAAGTCAAACTTCAGGCTTTTTACAGGAACAAAAGAAGAGTTCAACAGACCTCGTTAACCCCTCGCACGATAGCCCTCATCGTCGCATTTCTTGGGCCATCCACGGTCCTGCCATCATCAGTGGGACCCCACGAGGCGCTGTAAATGTGGATCTTATGTGGCTCGTGGCCCATGGAGTTGGCCTCGATCAGGTCCGTCATGTAAGGCTGGTCCAGCATCCGGATTCCTGCAACAAATGTGCATACTTATGATTTTGAATTAAGCT
The DNA here is from genome assembly GCA_018467065.1 of Ephestia elutella. NCBI lineage: Eukaryota > Metazoa > Arthropoda > Insecta > Lepidoptera > Pyralidae > Ephestia > Ephestia elutella. The sequence continues at coordinate 11,809,753 of CM031588.1, forward strand.
CCCCTTTTTGATTTCACAACTCTCGATCTATTTTGGGACACAATAAGGGCTAATAACAATTTCGCCTGCTGGGTTTTTAAACTGCCTGCGTCACAAATGCTCATGTATGCGTATTCATTTATAATAAGATGTATTTTTTGAGGAAAGCTTCACAGAATTTACTGAAGAAACGTTTTCAGGTATACAAACAAAATCTATAGTTCCAATGGCAACTTATTTGTGGCAAACAATTATCGCAGGTTTTATATACAAGTTCCTTTCCCAAGAAAAGCGAAATTATGGTCTAACATGGTTTACGGTAATTTAACAAAGGTTTTGACTATTCCAATGTATTTCTGTAACCTTTATATGGTACTACGATAACGTACGCGTTTTTCCATATTGAAGGGTAAGCAATCGATCAATATTTCGATTACAGGATTCATATCACTCTTATCACTATTCAAATCAAATACCATCACAAATCACAATGAATCTCGTCAATCTTGCAAAGCCAACGCGTCAACAATCGCACGTCATGGAGCCCACATACTAAGCACATGATTTCAATAGATAAAGTATACAATTATCTCAAAATGTCCATGTATTTTAGTGGCATTTATTTAAATACCTTCGACCTCGATTTATACTTGAACAAATTATGTATTAATATAAACTGACGGCGCGTAAATAAACTTTAGTTATTACGAATCTTTCTCGCAAGAGAAATTTGGAAAATTTCAAAAGGGTTTAAAGTAAAAAAAATCTTTATTATAAGCTTGTTGAATGAAAATAAGTGAAATGTAAAGCTATGTAACGCTTGTTTGAGTCTCGATTAAGGGCCTTGATGAAGATTAAATTTCTCTTCTGTCACGTGGACACGAGGAAATTCTTTACTGAATATAATTGAGCATGCAGGTAACTGTGGTGGCCAAACATGTGACTTCTGACGAACTTAAGCCGTACAGAAGTCAGTATTCTATGACAGAAGTCACGCCACATAAAACATACCAGTCATGCGGCAAGTAGATTTTTTGAAGAGTTTTTTAGTTAATAAGAGTACCATAGGGGTTTGGCGGTGAAAGTGGCCATAATTGCCAAAGTTTATATATAACCAGTAATGGCAGTGAGGAGACAGCTCATGAATTCATAAATAAATTCGTACTTCCTACGTACGCACTACCAAAATAAACGTACTCCATTTGTCACCTATCCTGACGTCAGTAATCCCATAGTTCACAGAAATCTCTATAATCTTTATTCCAAAGCAGATTCTTAAATGTGTTTATGTTTAGACACAATACGCTATTAATAACTTTCACCTTATATTTAGGACAATAGAATGGTGGCACTACGAGTATAAGTAAGTATAGATGTATGTACAACCTTATAGTTTGGAGTTTGTATTATTTTCATTCTGTCAAAATAAGAACCGAGTTCAGTAACAAGAAAAATGTTGTTAAACTTTTGTAAGCAAGCTGCTTATTAAAAAATAAAAAACACGACTGACAACTCACATAGCCTATGTCACTCGGAGGAATGCAAAGAATTTAAAAATACCTCTTACATCAAAATCTGGTAAGCCGTTCAGGACTTACGGTGGAATAAAGAAACTTAAATACATACATACATACATGAACCCAGAAAACATAACACTTCTTTATTGATCAGTCGTGTAAAATTGGTTTGAGGTTTTTTACGTTATCTAACAAGCATAATATGAGCTCTAATGCCGATCCATAAAATAATATCGCAATATTTGCCAGTGTGATGCTGATGGAGTACGTAGGCGTGCCTGAATTGATCACCGTTCACCGTACGGTTATCAATGAAAATCGTGGGATGACAAATGAGCGGTATAGTATAAACGTGGAAAAATGTACACAAATACATCTTCCTTGTGCATAAAAGCTACTTAAACGTATACCTTATATTCTTCATCAATTCAAATACTAATCTAAAATGTGCTAGTTTTGAAAATTACCTGTAATAGTACGGTATTTGAAATAGTTATAAATGTATCTAAGTAGGACACAAAAATGTACGTATTGATGAAAACTGGTAGGTTTTATACAATAATTGAATACGCAAATGATTTAAGTAGATACAATTATTGAGTTTGATGTCTGAGGAATTTGTTTGTGAAGTTATTTCAAAGAAATTCATAAAAACTTTTATGTCAAAGACACTGTTTTTTCAGTTCCAGTCTTTTGTTTTAAGCAAACAATTTCTTATTTCTTGAACATAATGACATCGTTTAAGGGGTTTCGAATAACAATGGAAAAACAGATTTTGTTTTTCCACTTGACGATAAACTTCTCCTTTTATTCAAAATTTTGCATTGAATAGCATAAAACGTTACAAAGCCTTTTTAAATTATTACCTTTTTAAATATTGTGTAATTTATTAGTGGCCTGGATTTTTGTGCAAATATGTAAAAAATAATAATAGCGTAACTAAAAACGATAATAAACCCTCTAAATTACTTGAATACTTAAAATTTCCATGGAAAAAAAGATTCAAATAATAGCTTGTCTAAGACTAAATACAGATAGTCTTCGCCACGTTCCTAAAGTATTGATATAAGTATAGATGTAAACTTCATTCTAGTACCATAAGGACAAACCTCAAGGTTTTATATATGTTATTACTAATGAGGGATTTTCCGAGACACAAATTAAAAAAAAAATCAGTCATCTGGAACTTCAGATGACTTCATAGATGGCGCTTAAGCAAAGGCGAGAGAAAAAGTTCCATACAAAAAGCAAAAATTCACGGGATTGGAATTAAAAAAAATAATTAAACTTAGTAAAAAAACATCTAAAAGTTATCAATATTGTGATTTGTGCAACTGTCAAACTGTTAGGTAATTTTTTTTTTCTGCCTCTGGTTACAAGAATAAGCGCACCATAAAGGTTTAGCCATTATTACGACTCTGCTTTCATAAAAGAAAAAAAAAACAGTATAAAAAAGTCTCAACAGATATGTTGAGACTTTTTTATACTGTTTTTATTTTCTTAATTTAGCTGTCAGAAAATAGCTTATTACTTAGAATAGTGTTGTACTTTTATTTTTCTAATAGTGATTTACTTTACTACAATTTTTCAAAGATGACAAATAATTCACAGAGTGAAGAAAAATTGAGTGAAGAATATACTATGCAGTAAAAATATGTGGGCGAACCATAGATCAAGTTCCTATGATCCTTTGACCGAGGTTACTCATTGTTGAAATATCACATTGTGGACACGTGACTGGATATAAATATTTTATGGGAGATATAAATTGATGATTCTTTTTTTGTATTTCTCTTATAAGTTTTGTCGCAAGGAAAATACATTATTTGGCATTTTTACTTTCTTTCTATTCTAGTACTACCAGGGGAGGTACTTTACTAAGGGGGAGGACTAAACGACGAATTAAAACAAACTGGTAATGAGTTTAATTTAATTCGTATACGAATCTGAATAGTATGTCTCTAAGGTTAAACTACTTTTAACCCAAAAATCCTATATCAGCAGCTAGCAGTTAATTTATAGAAAACGAGCTACGCCCCGAGCTTCGCTACCAAGGAAGTACGGTATAAAAAGCACCCTACGTGCTATTCCCGGTATTTTTCTACACGTGCACCAAATTTCATCAAAAATTAAGTACCAAACATACAAACACTCATCAAAACTTTTGCATTTATAATATTAGGGGACCGGCCAAGGTATGAGAATCGTTATAAATATGTAATTTTATGATAGAATACATATAAACACATTTTGCGACTTTTCAGCACGAGTTTATTCTCCTGAGCTAATTTATTAGAGTTCAAACTTTTTGGGAAAGTCCATTTTCTACGCGTGACGTCATATGAATGTACGTTTAGTTAGGGGCGTTTTGGTATCGTCCAAACATCGCTTGAAAATGTGAATTGTTTTTTGCTATATCTTTGGAAATACTTTGGTTATTGATGTGATTCTTTTACTAATGATACTATTATTGTGAGATATTTCAAAGAAGCATAAAAAAAAAGTTGTCCGGTCCCCTTAAGTTCAAAGTTCCAATAAGAGCCGAATGCCACGAGTAGATTGTGCAAGCAACAGGTCCTACAAGTATAAAGTAAATATCAACTAGAAACGAGCTAACGATCTCCGGTCTATTTGGGAGCTAGATTGAACAAATAAACACACACTCTGAACGCCACGATTGCAGACTACCTGTACAAAATAAAAGCTGAAGAGTTTTTGGTTAAAACGCGCTAATGTCCAGAAATAACTGTCAGATTTGAGACAATCTTATCGTACATTCTTCTTTTAGTCGTTTTCCTCATGACTATGAGGGTCGTGGTCATTATATGGAATGAAGCACACACAACGACTATCTTGGCAATGTTAATGGAGTGCTTTGCCATTGCCTTCTCCATTTCACACACTAGCTGATTACTATAAACCAGAGTGCAGGTTTCCTCACGTTTTTTTTTCTTCACCGGAAGCAAGTAGTGGTCGATGAAAACATACATGAGTCAGATTGGTATACAAATTCATATAGCACGGATTTGAACCTAGACCTTGAAGGCACAGGCTGGTGCCCTCCCACTCGGTCACCACCGCTTCAGACATGTATCGCTATCGTACATAGCAACTTGAGAAAGTATTTGTAGCACTTCAGAAAAACCCAAAGGAGCAAAGCCCTGGGATACAGCGTATAGAATACCTAAGTTTATATTGTTTATATAAAAAACAGCTTTATAATGTGAGGAAAGGTGCATTTTTGCAATAAAACGACACGATCCACATATCATGTGCAATGTGCATGTACAACGAGTGCATATCATGTGTCTTAATCAAGTTAGTGCCATGAATGCTCGCATCGCGATCGCGTAGACCGTTTTAACTGCACTGAATGTAAATTTTCTTTATTGAGAGCCATTTCTGCGGATAAAGTGGTTAAATTTGTAGTTTCATTTTGATTATTTCTTCTATATTGCACAAAAACATAGGTATAGTAAAAGTCATAGAGCAACACGGTTTCCGTTCCGCGGAAGTCCTTGTTGCTCGAAGAGTAAAAGCTAGTAGAATAGGCGATCTTAATGCTAAAAGCATTATCTAATAGTTGGTATGTCTTTGCAGAGAATTTAGTTTCCTACTAACGAGTGATTTTTGATAAACTACTGTAAGAATTTAATTAAGATAAAATTTTGGTAAATCTCAGAATTTACTAGTAAAACTTAGGATTTATCAGTGAAAAGTATATTTATGTAAACAGACGGCCAACAAAGTGATCTTGGGTTCAAAGGGTTCCGTTTTTGCCTTTTGAGGTACGGAACCCTAAAAAGGAAGTACACTCACCAGCAACTTTGGAGTGGTACGCGACCCCCACTCCGCAGACTCCATTGTCCCTGGCCGCCGCTACCTCGCCTGCGCATCGCGTGCCGTGACTGTTGACAACGCAATAATCATTTTTCATTTCTCATACTGGGAAAGTAAGGTTTGTTTGATCTAAGAAGCGGGTTGAAGATGCTTCACTCCACCCTGGATCGGGAAAGTTAAATATAAATTCATTCCCTCTCTAGGGCGGAAATTCATTTTTTTTAAATAGAAATAAATTAATTAGGTAAAAAATGTTGAATAAAAATACAGCGATATCTAGAATGTCTAAACTACTAGTTTGAATGGTTGGAATAAAGATATATTTATTTGCAAATACATATGCATTCTTTACCATATATGATATAGTCAAGAATGCTTACTGCACCCCTTATAACACTAAATATGTGACTTCGTAATGGCGGCAGTCTATCTAACTATTGAGTAGGATAACAAAACAAAGAATTTGGTCATAAATTTTGTATCAATATATCTAGATTTCTCCCTACTTTTAGTAATTTTATTTATTTAAATTTCATGAATTCAGATTGTCAATAAGTGAATCTATAGAGTACCTAATTTAATACGCCTGCCTCATTACAAGTTGCGAACTACCATACAAATCTGAGGCAAAATTTCATCAAATTATCCCCAATTACCTCACTACATTATACCACCGCCTAACGATCTTATTCATGAAAAGTTATTCATATACGCTCTACTGAACCTTTCAAATAATATTATTCTCTGTTATTTTGATATGTGCCTTGTAATATATATGTATAATAAATGTTTTTGATATTATTGTGTGGGAAGAAATAAAGGCCTTCTCAGTTCCTCACGATGTTTATCTTCGTCAAAAGTAAGTGGAATGGTTAATTGGATTAAGCAGTAATAATAGTACTAAAATACTCCATTCTATATCCTACTAAAAATATTCTATTCCTGACCACAATACTTCATTTGTATAGAAATAAGATATATTTATTTTAAAAGTCTGTAAGTAGGTATGTAAAGTATCTATGAGTTTACTCAAAAGAAGTGGTTTAAAATTACACAAAAACAAGTACCCGTTCATGATGGTCGTGAAACTGTTTGAAATATAAATCTAAATCAAAAGTATGTTACGAATGTAAGCAAGATCAAGGCAAGATCCAATTACTCAGATTTTACCTTCTCGTAATCCAATATACTTAGATGGAAAGTTTCTTGGAAACTCACAAATTGAGGTTTGATTTCTTAATTGTAATTTGCAATTTAAACGTTTCTCAAATTAGTTAAAACCCGCACCGTCTGCGTCAATATGAAGCTGAACCGCAGATTTTTTTTTTTTTTGTCTGAACCGACTTCAAGAATTTAGGAAAATGTATTTCTCTCTTGAATTAAATCGGCTTATTATTTCACGTTTTTTTTTTTGTAAAATTTTTTATAGTCTGAGTTTTTTAACCACGAATTTTATCAATTACTGCCCTATATAATTTCATATTTTTCCGTGCATTTGGGGCGAAAATATAATTTGTTGTACAAAAAGGGGTCATAAGTAAAGTATTTTTGAAATTTAAAATAGTAAGTCACTCACCTATTGAACCAGTCATCCGTGTACCGTGGGTACGGATACGGATCATTACTGCTGAAGTCGTACGACGCCTCAGCATTCTGAAACAACCCACTGATTTTAATATTCCATCAACATTTAGAAAAAAAATCAACGTATTCGATCTACATATAATAAGACTGTAACTGGTCTATGTATTTATATAGGTAGGAGATATTTTTGAGTCAAAAACGAATGAGAGGTCATAGGGCCAATAGAAGCCAAAATGATTTGTAATTTTAATCTTGAAACGCCGCTTTAAACCCTTTAACATAAACAATCGAATTCGCGGGCAAAGGTAATATAAAGATAAAACAAAATTTCTGTTTCCGAAAGCCATTTGGAATTCAATTCCGGGCAACTAAAGAGCTCCTATTTCGTCACTTTCGTCTTGTAAAGGAAAACGTTTCTTGTTTGTTTTCCTGGAATGTTGTTTGATGACGGACGATGGCGTAAAACAAAGACCGTAAAGATGCAATAAAGCAATGAACAATAAACTCTGGGAATTTTGGGAAAAAGTATCCTTTTTGATGTTCCTGGGTCGACTCTACCCATTTACAAAATTTCATCAAATGGAGCTTTAGAAACTGTGGATGAATCTCCATTTATCAAACCTGGCCTTGGGGTCTTTCTTGGCGGATAGACTGGACTGCCTATTAAAACTTTTTCGTCTTTAAACTCTACGACTCTGCTTTTCGGCTTATGGGGGTGATGAGACATGGCCATATTGGCTATAAAGCGGGTCTATATTATCAATAAATAGAAAAAAAAACATTCTTCAAAAATTAAAAATTTTCATCAATAAAGACATGTTTCAAATACATTTATTTTATCGATTAACGAAAAAAAAATTTAATTCTCAGAGTAGATCAAAGGCTTTTGCAGCTTCAAGATCGAAATCTAATAACCGTTGAGATTACTTTGCTCATCACAACAGAGACTATCATAAAAGATGACGTCAGCAGACCCTCTCGTGATGTCATCGTTTATGGCTTCTGCTATAAGTAATTATGAGATACTGTGGGTGTGTTTGTGATACTAGCTGATGACGTAGTGTTGACGCAACAACACCTAAAGAATGTTTTCTATTTTCAGATCTTGTGTTGTCGTGTTCGTTCCAAAAAAAATAGGTAATAGGTAACAATCAACGGAGCTCCCGTGAAGAGAGAAGGTGCTGTATTAATGAATATGAAAATCAGAACTAAATAGTCTATTTGTTTATTATATAAATCATTGAAAAATTGCTGGTAGCGAGTGTCTTAAGGCGTTAAGTCCACCATTTGTACATTTTTTTAAATTAACCTACATTGTCCCATTGCTGGGCAAAGGTCTCCCCACTTGCTTCCACCTATCCCTGTCCATAGCAACGTTCGACCAATCCGGCTGGAAAGCATCAAGGTCGTCGCGCCATCTTTTCCTTGGCCTTCCTCCTTGGCATTTGTACATAATTTTTGTAATATTGTGCAATAAGTTTTAAATTAAAAAAAAATCTAGCTTAAATGATATATGTTTATGATTTAATTGTATAAACGTTTGTGTTCAAGATTTAAGGTATGATTTTCACATGAAAAAATACTTAGAAAATATTTTTGTCTAAATTGATGTATATGTATAGCATCGAGATATTATGTACTACGCCTACATAGTCTTTTATCAAAATCACGGCATCATACCTCCAGCACCCCAAAATATATTTTATAATCAACGCTGTCAATAACGAGGTTCGTTATGAATAATTCAAACAAGAGATATGTATATTGTATTCCCACAGAATACATTCGCGATATTTGCGCCCATTGAAACAATAAGGGCTCCAAATATTGGCATATACGCTCATTATATTAAAATATCTGTATATATTTCGTGCTGATGCAAAAATAATATGTGTGAGAATGTTTTATAATATCCAAAAGGTCATTTGGTTTTTTTTGGACCCAAAAATAAAATTTATTATAATGGAAAATTTAACAAACTCTAAACCGGAAAACAAAACTAAACATATAAATATAGTATATAAAAATTCATTTCATTTAAATTTAAGAACATTGTTCCTGTCGGTGGAGATTTTTCCATCTCTCCCTATATAAAACTTACTTATCTTAAATTTACACTGGAATTGTCTACTTATAAAGAAAATTGTATTTACAAAAACTACCACAGCCAATGTCGTGTGTGTTACATTCTACATTACGACCACTCACGCTCGGCAAGTCGGCAATTAGAAACGACTAGGAAGAAGTATATAGGATACGACATCATACGACAACCTACATCTAATACGGTACTTGACCTAATTTCACATAACGTCGACCAAGTTCATCTAATAGGTACATTAGAGCATATTACACCTTACTCGTGTTATGTAGTGGCACTTAGCCATTGATGCTAAACTAAGCTGATGCCCTTTGTAAAGTACTTTTTAAAATTTTCGTGATTTCTTTCTTATCGAGTGTGTTATTACTATATTGGATCATGATGATGAATGATGGAATCACGGCTGAGCTTCTGAAAGCAGGTGGAACGCCGCCGGTAATAAAAGCTCTTCAGAGCTATTCGATTCAGTCATACTCGAGGGACAAACGCCTACGGCATGGCACAGAAGTGTGGTGGTTCTCTTCTTCAAAAAAGGCGACAAAACCTTATGAAGAATTATAGGCCTAGCTCACTTCTGAGCCATTTCTACAAACTGTTTTCGAGAGTCATTACGAATCGTCTCGCTCCCAGGTTTGACGACTTCCAGCCTCCCGAACAAGCCAGTTTCCGAAAAGGATTTAGTACGGAAGACTACTTACATACGCTGCGGCAGATTATACAGAAGACTGAGGAGTATAATCAGCCATTATGCTTGGCGTTTGTGGACTACGAGAAAGCCTTCGATTCGATCGAGACCTGGGCTGTGCTACAGTCTCTCCAACGGTGCCAAATTGACTATCGATATATCGAAGCGCTGAAGTGTTTGTATGAAAACGCCACCATGTCGGTCCGTCTCCAGGATCAAGGCTCGAAACCTATACAGTTGCAGCGAGAAGTGAGACAGGGAGACGTGTTATCTCCGAAACTGTTCACCGCCGCCCTGGAAGATCAATATCAACGGCAAGTACATCACTCACCTTCGATTCGCTGACGGGTAAGTCCAACTTTGAGAAAGAGGTCAACCGTCAAATCCAACTCGGCTGGGCAGCGTTCGGGAATCTTCGCGATATCTTCTCGTCCAAAATACCGCAATGTCTCAAGACTAAGGTCTTTGACCAGTGTGTGTTGCCAGTAATGACATACGGAACAGAGACGTGGTCGCTTACTATGGGCCTCATAAGAAGGCTCAAGGTCACCCAAAGGCGATGGAGCGCGCTATGCTCGGAGTTTTCCTGCATGATCGAATCAGAAATACAGAGCCCGCAGAATCGCGAAACTTAAGTGGCAGTGGGCGGGGCATATAGCTCGTAGAACAGATAGCCGTTGGGGCAGAAAAGTTCTCGAGTGGCGACCACGAACCGGAAAACGTAGTGTTGGCAGGCCTCCCACTCGGTGGACCGACGACCTGGTGAAGGTCGCGGGATGCGCATGGATGCGGGCAGCGCAGGACCGGTCGTTGTGGAAATCCTTGGTAGGGAGGCCTTTGTCCAGCAGTGGACGTCTTTTGGCTGAGAGAGAGAGAGTGTTATTACTAACACTGGTGTCAGATTTTATTCAAGTCGCCTAAAGGCATCTGACATGACTTTTACGCAGTGGTGGTCTATGAGAAAACTACCATTCATGATTTAGATTGGTCTACAAACTCATGTGACACAGGTAGGATTTGAACTCGGGTCCTACCCGACCTCAGGCGGGTGTGAAATTATATCGTTATTTGCTACTAGAAGTGCACTAATGCCCATAAAAGAAATGTCGTAGAAAAAAACGCATTTCCCATTCGCTAGGAAACAATTATAATGTAAAAGATAACAGTAGGTATAAAGATTTTGACCTCTCTTTTACATAGATTTTTATTGAAATAAGCCGTCAAAGTCAAAGGGTCAAGTCAAAATTATATTGACCTTTTTAAATTGTTCAAACAGATCAGCCGAACGATTTTGAACGCAAACAGAAGCCATCCGGCTCAATCCATCGATATTTCAGAGAATTGGTGAGAAGGATTTTATTTTTTGATGTAAAACATCTATGAGCGCGGCATGAGCGCATCTACGAGCTTTGCAGTAAAATCGACTCGCATGCCGTGACGGAAAATGGCATGTTGCGTCGTGCCACGATGCTCATTTGTTTTACATCTACCGGGAGTCCCGTGAAGGCTAACTTTTCTTTTTAATGTTGAACAAAGAAGTCTAACTAATAGAAAATAACAGAACTCTACAATAATAGAGTTAAAATTAATTGTGTTAGTTAATGAAGATAAACGATATTCTATTGTTTTGACCTTAAAAGCGATGAGAACAAGGAAAAAATAACTAATCTAAGTATCCTTTTTGTATTTACTCAGACCCTTTGTGTAGAAAAAGAAACTTTCCAAAAGTACTGGTAAAAAACTTAAGACAAAGAAAACTCATTAAAACTTATGAAAGCTTGGAAGTATCCTCGTCGAAATGAAAACGCAATGCAAAGCCTTTTCTTCTAGTTTCTAAAAGAAAAGCCAGTTAAAAAAGTGAAATGTAAGTAAAGCTACAAACAGTTACGACTTTGTACGTTAGTGAGTTACATTAACCAAAATTTTCTTCTATTCAAAACTATATCAATTCTTTTTTTTCGCTGGCCATTTATGTCCCACTGCTGGGCAAAAGCCTTCCCTAATTCATTCCACTCATATCTGTCCTTCCAGTTCTTATCGAACCCCTTCAAATCATCGGACCATCTTGTTCTTGGTCTCCCTTTCTTCTTATAACCGTCGGGTGGAATCCAGTAGTAGGGTCCATCCCATCTTTCTGTGTGCATACGGCAGACGTGGCCTGCCCAATCTCACTTTAACCTGGATATACTTTTATTATTTACTAGCTTTTGCCCGCGGCTTCGCCCGCATGACTTTCCCACGGGAACAGTCCTTTTTCCCGGGATTACAAGGTACCCTATGTCCTTCTCCGTACTTCTAACTATGTGTATGCAAATTTTCAGGAAGATTGGTTCAGTAGATGAAGCGATAACAAACAAACAAATAAATAAACAAACAAACTCACTTTCGCATTTATAATATTAAGTTAGGATTTAGATATACTTTATCCTTGTTAAAGTATATATATACTTATTCTATAAAAAGACTAGAAGAAAAGGCTTTCATTTCCAGTAAGGAATGTGAAATATGAACATGAGACCTGTAATTCTCGTATTCAAAGTCGCTGCGATATTGTTGCGACCAGCACTGTGTGAGCGGTTAGACACTATATCCTGCCCACAGACATATAATAATAGTAAGCAGACAGAACATGTCATTTGAAATTGCATGGCAAAAACACACACTAAGATTATTATTCACACAACGACAAAATACAGGGTCGGATCTGAGATAATTAATTATATTCAGTACAGTGTAGCAAAACCAAAAATTTTGAGACGCTGAATCTTGTGCCGTGCGCGGTATGCGGACGGATCTGCATCAGTTTTTTACAATGGGAAATTCTATCCCTTTATGGGAAAAAATACTAGTCATTAAATAAATAAAATTTATTTTAAATTATTTAAAATCACGTGCAATGAAACATTGCAATGATGTTGATGGTTGCTGGCGTCCATTCAATGTCCTGGTACTCGTAGTACGGAAGAGACATACTCCCTATAGCAGTTCTCTTTCTTTAGGTATTATTTTCTGGCATATTTTCCTTGTCCTGAAATAAAATTCACTGTCAGTATTTTTATAAAATGTGCATTTTAATCTTCAAGAAAGAATTCCTGAGATTTTTATAGAATAGGTACTAAATTCGTATATTTGCCTTGATTCGGCCCAGCCATAGTAAACAAAACTGGATCTGTCAAATGATCTATGCTATTTACGAAATTATTAAATTACTTGTAGTATTTCTTATGAAATGGTTATAATTAATACACTACTTTATAAAATAAATAATGATATTGGTGATAAATAGCATTCAAAAGTCTAATAATGGTTATTGTTTCAAAAATAACACGAAATTGTATATTATCATTGGGCACGTCAAAAAACATGAATTGCTTACCGATGGAACGATATTCCAGGAATATTTTTATAAAAAACACTTCCACACATTGTACACGTTGCATTTTATCATTTCTATTGGGTTTAAAAGCACAAAACAGTAAAAAATAATTTTAAATATATATGACGACTGTGACAACACAACAAATATGACAGTTAGGATCATTTCGCATGAAAAAACCGGCTCGGATTTTAAATCTTTCAGTGTAGTGGTTCGTGTTGCAATACATTGCAATGCTAAGGAAGGAAAGGGACAGAGTTATGTGACAGTCCTTATCATGAACAGGATGCAAATATTGTCAAATATCATCAGTGTGTGTGTGAAATTTGTGTTCCTTCTGCTTATATTTAAAAAAAAATTTACTTCTGTGATCCTGCCATACTTTTGACTATTGCCGCACCGCTCACATACTGCAAGTTGCCACGATGTCGCAGCGACTTTTAATACGAGAATAAGGCCACAGAGAGCAATATCAAATAAGTACGACGATACGTACGACGAACAAGACGATCTCAAAGCCTACCATGCCTTTTGTTGTGGCTGTCGGATCCTAGACTAGCTCAGACTACAGTTTGTGATAATGCCTTGTCATAAAACGCGAAGACTCAAATTGTAAAATAGTTTTGATTTTATAAATATACTAGTCTAAACTGTTAATTGACAGTTTTTTATTACATACTTATAAACTAAATGACTATGAGACACAAGAAAGTATAATTTGTTTTTTTGAGGTCTTCTAAACTTTTATTTTAGTGTTTCCTGTCACAAATGTTTTCAAATAGTTATTTTTAAGTTACAAAATTGTTTGAAATTACATAATTTGAAATGCTGATGTAACTCAAAATGAACATCTCCAGAATCTATTTTGGTTATGAAGGTAACAGATAACGTTCCAGCTACGTACCTCCAGCAAAATTATTGATGTAATTCATTAGAACCTTAATACATATACAATACTAGATGTTGCCCGCGGCTTCGCCCGCGTGAGTTTCGCTTGGATGAAAAATCTTTTTGTGTTCCAAACTGTAGTAACCTGTGGTAGTAACCTAAACTCTAGTACTCAAAATTTCAGCCATTTGGTTATCCCGTGACCCGCGGGAATATATGTTGATGAACGGGAACAGATGTTCCAGATCTTCAATATTTATTCGTCAGTAGAAAACGCTCATCAGGTTGAACGATTTTCGCTAAGGAGCCATTTCCATTTAAGTAATAGTGTAGCTGTTCTCTTGGAGTTCTTCATCAGATGATCCTGATCTTCGATTTTTATACTTCAATAGAAAATGCTCATCAGATTGATAAACTTTTGCAAATGTACCATTTCCATATTTCTTATAGTTTAGCTGTTCTGTTGAGGTTCTTCATCAGGTGTTCCAGTTTTCTAAATCAATTATAGCCTATATGTTGCCCAGGCTTAATAGCTATACAACAAAAAAAGTTTCATTTAAATCCGTCTAGTAGTTTTTGCGTGAAACGCGTACATACATACAGACAGACAGACAAGAAATGCCAAAAAAATATTTTTGCTTTCCATTATTCTTTTTAAGTGTCCCTCTATCCATTTCAGTCAAAAATACTCAATGTACAGACAAAATATTTTTACTCTTTTATTATATGTATAGATAATACAAGGAATCCTGTGGTCTTGTACTGGTTCAGGGATTATGAATTAAGTTTAAATTAAGTAAGTAGCTAATTGATTCAGGCATTACTTTGCGGAAGATAAAGTTACACTTTGTTCTTAAAATAACTCAATTTCAAAGCCCGTTTAAGTTTTAATGGACATTTTAGATTAGTCTAAGCTCTTAATCCCCTAACAGTTGTATTGTTGTCGTCAAGGATCTTGATATGCGTGCCAATGGTTTTGCAACTAAGGATGCCGAAGATTGTGCGAAGTAGAGAAGAAAAACCGGCCAAGTGCGTGTCGGACCACGCATAAAGTAGGGTTCCGTAGTCATTTTTGGCACCGCGCTGTTTTGCATTTCTTGCGTTCTTTTGGAAAAAAGTATATATTTTTATTTTATTTATAATTTCAAAAGTATTCATCACAGGATACCCGAAATAATTTTAAATAAGAGTTTCCGCGCCTGTTTCTTTACGTGAGTGATTTGAAGTTTATAGGTCCAAGACTTTAAAAATTACAGGAGGGGTCACCGTGTAAACGACTTTGGCGGGCTATATCTCAAATGATAAAGCTGATAAAAGAGTGTTGTATGGAAACCCTACCTTATTTTCATAGTCCTTTTCAACGATACCCCACACAAGGGGGTGCACTCAAAAAAATAATTCACCCCCCCCTTTACATGTATGGGGAGGTACCCTTAAAAAGTGGTAATTTTAATTTTTTGTATTTTTAAAAATGAGATCTATATGAAGTATCCTCGAACAAAGTTACATGCAAATCAGTCCATAAACGTAGAAGATATTCTGCTGTGACAGACTAGGACGGACGGACTGAACGATCTTATAAGGGTTCTTTGTCGGACTACGGAACCCTTAAAAGTAGGAAAGCGTACCCTGGGCTATGACGCGTATGCTGAGTATGCAACAGGGAAAGCGCTCAGATGAAAAAGAGAGGGACCTACCGAACAGTTGAAAACAAAAAATAAGCAAACTTCCTCTTCCCAGCATAATACATTACATTATTTATGAAAGACGCTAAGAAAATCTCAGTAAAACAAGAGATTTTTCCTGGGAAGTACATTTCATTATTACCATTGCGAGTTATTATTTTCATAAAGCCGAGGTTATAATGATGCTCTTAACATTTCTCGCCCGAGCTGTCATGAATAAGTTATGCATAATTTCGGGCTTGAAATAATATTTGCAAAACGAAGCCACATATCCATTACGAATGCTTTGCCATGTCCGGTAGCTATGGTAGGTACTTAATAAAACTGCAATGCTGTTCAGGTATTAAAGTTTTTGATCTTCTTCTTCTTATTTAAGAGCCGCGCTATTGTCGGTGGAGTATACGCCACACTTCTCTATTCTCGGCTTGACCTTTTAGGTCTTGATACGACACGATGCCTGCCTTCTCTTTCAGTTGGCTCACATAACTCTTTCTCTGTCTCCCTGGACCTCTTCTTTCCTTCACCTTTCCTTCAATTATATTTTTAAACTAGCTGTTGCCCGCGGCTTCGCCCGTGTGAGTTTAGCTTAGATGAAAAATCTTTTTGTGTTCCAAACCGTTTCAGATGTTTCAGATCTTCGATTTTTATATTCTACAGAAAATGCGCATCAGATTTTGCTAAGGCGCCATTTCCATAAATGTTATGGTGTAGCTGGTCTCTTGGAGTTATTCATTAGATGTTCCAGATCTTCAATTTTTATACGTCAGCAGAGTAAGCTCATCAGGTTGAACGATTTTTGCTAAGGCGCCATTTTCATATATGTTATAGTGTAGCTGGTCTCTTGGAGCTTTTCATCAGATGTTCCAGATCCGCAATTTTTATACGTCAGCAGCAAATGCTCATCAGGTTGAACGACTTTTGTTAAGGCACCATTTCCATATTTCTTATAGTTTAACTGTTCTGTTTTGGTTCTTCATCAGGTGTTTTAAGTTTTCAAAATCAATTATAGCCTACATGTTGCCTAGGCTTAATAGCTATACAACAACAAAAAGTTTAATTCAAATCGGTTCAGTACTTTCGGAGACTAGCGTGATCATAAGTACATACAGTCAGACAAAAAATTCAAAAAATTTTTTTTGCTTTCTATTATTCTAATTAAGTGTCCCTCTATCAATTTCAGTCAAAAATACTAAATGTACCGACAAAATATTTTTACTCTCTTATTATATGTATAGATAAGGTCATCGTGTCGTATCAAGTGGCCAATAATTCTCCCTCTCCTATTTTCAATGTCATTAAGTAGACTTCTCTTGTCATTTACAATCTTCAGCACTTCCTCGTTAGTTTTCCTTTCTATCCACTGATTTTCTCCATCCTCATCCAGCACCACATCTCAAACGCTTCTAATAGTTTTTGATCAATGGTTCATAATTGTGTGCAGGTGAATGATAAGTAAAGTACTAAGCATTTAAAATTATATGAAAAATACGATATTTTGTAAGCAGTAAACTAATATTTATTTATTTATTTCATTTTATACAGCGTGTCATTACATTATTATTGTTAAAGGACAATGGGGCCCTTCAGCTCATCAGCTTTTTAGGCTTTTGTCTAAAAGGCTGACCTAAGTATCCCGTGACCAGAGGGCTGGGAAATACTTGACTCTAAGCATTGCCATTCAACTTGGCAATGCTGCCAGCCTTCTGGGCACGTTACCGAAGGGTAACGTCCTGTCGGGACTGTACAACTTGTAATTTATAATTTTCTCCGTTGAGTTAATTTTTCAGTTATTCTTTGTTTGAATTGTACTGATATAAATTGTTGAAAATACTCACATAGTTGTATTTTAAATCTGGATGCATGTAATCCACACCTGAAACCAAAATAAAGCTTTATACAAATCATACAACTTAATAAAAGATTAGAATTAAGTATACCAACTTATCCCACTCACGTTTATTCATATACATTTTTATTGAAAAAGCACACATTAACGCTCTTATTCATATTAAATAATTTATTTCTACATACAAAGTCTTTGTTAAGACTTTTTTATATTTTTACTATTATTTATTGTACAAAAGCTTATTTAGTCCATATTTCTGTCCGCACTATATAATTTGAGAAACAAAATCCGAACGGTGTTGTATTCAATTAATTATCATTAATTCTCAAACCCTTTTAGTATAAAATATAATGAATGTAAATAAAGCTAAGTATTTATTAAGCTTCTGCGAATCAAAATGAACAAGGTAAATACAATGTTAATTCTAATTCATACTTAATAATAAATATCTTTTATTTATCTTAACAGTGATTTTTTTTTGTTTTCTTCTAGCTAGAGACATATCAGGCTAAAATAGGTATGATAAGACATTTGAGGTCCTAAAGTCAAAGTAAACGACCGAAAAGATATCACATTTATTTATTTTGCTAATCTTACTTATTCAGAAACAGAAAGATATTCCAAATTAACTATACTATCTTTCAATAGTAAAAACATTAAAATAGCTTACAGTGGGTCAAAATTTATGACCCACTGGTGGGCAAAGGCCTGGAAAATCGATTATCGCATAAAATAACTCACCATCATCCATAATGGCTGTGGTGACATTGACCCCAGTGTACCCCTGGGACCAAGCGGCTTCCACATTCAGGTCCAACTTGGGTTTGCCCCCATTCTGCCCCGTGTTCTTCAGGTACCATTGCAAGGGGAAGTAGGGGTCTCTGGGCTCGGACGCCACGACCGTCTCGGGCAGGCGCAGGGGCCGAAACCCCCGTTTTACCCTTTTAAATCCTGTCTGCTGTATCGCCGTGTGGACCTGTTAACAATGAAATTTCACTTTAGATTTATTTATATTTATTATATATTTTGTTAAATTAGCATATTGTCAAATGAATACTTGTTTTGCATTTTCTTTTTTTATTATTATATAACATTACTAGCTTTTGCCCGCGGCTTCGCCCGCGTGAATTTCCCACGGGAACAGTGCTTTTTCCCGGGATAAAAAGTAGCCTATGTGCTATTCCAGGTCAGGTCGGACTCACAAGCTCACAAATTCACAAACTCACAAACTCACATCCAAACTTTCGCATATTTATAATATTAGTATGGATATAATTTATTTGTACGAAACAATGCAGATAAAATGAATAAAATATATCCATATTTTAGTGTAAGTATAAATCCATATCCATACTCCCATACTAATATTATAAATGTGAAAGTTTGGTTGGATGTGAGTTTGTGAGGATGTTTGTTACTCAATCACGCAAAATCTACTGGACGGATTTCGATGAAATTTGGTACAGAGGTAGATAATGACCTGGAATAGCACATAGGCTACTTTTTATCCCGAAAAAAATGGTTCCCGTGGGCATTGGATACCAATTATAGCAACGCCATCTATCATTTGACAAAATAGACGTCATGTCAAAATGACGTTACGTCAAAGTGACGTTACGACAGCCTCCCCACTACTTCGATATAAAACGGGCCGTTGCACCGGCCGGCAGTATGCCCGGATACGTCGAGGTGTGCGGACTGCTGCTGAGTGCACGGACTAATGGCACTCTGCTCAAACTTCTATATATTATGTGTGTGAAGGAACATCAGTGAGTTGGTTGTGATGTACATTGCGTGCAGAGGCGGGGCGCGCAACATAGCCGTATGAGGTACACTACATTTTTTCCATTACATCTAATTTGTCATTAGATGGCGCTGTATTTAAATACTTGCCTTTAGTTCTCACGGCCTGCCACGAGATGGAACTTTACCGCGGACAAGTTCTTTCAATATTTTTTCGAGTAATATTTTTATAAATGTTTATGTATACCTATATAATGTAGCGAAAACAGTAGCGCCACAGATTAGTAAGTAGTACTACCGTACATATCGGTCACTTACCGCCCCGCACTCATTTCAAATACCACACCCCACCCCGCCCAGCACTTCGCTGTAGACATCACTGACACGGTTTAGACGAGATTGTTCCAAAAAAGGTCCAATTCGCGGTTGGTCAAATTCGGGGTTGTTTAATTCGCAGTTGGTCCAATTCGCGGTTGGTCTAAAAATAAACAATGTTTCCGAAATTGTAATTTTGTTGAGTGTTAAACTTTGTATATTGAGAAGCTAAGATCATATAGTAGTAGGTTATTATTTTAAAACCGCCCGGAAAGACTTGAAGGCAGAAAATAAGTTAGGTTCAGGTTACTCTTTATGACCGTAGCATCTCATAATGCCAACTTCCTAAAATGCCAACCGCTCGCGAATTGACAACTTCACATATTGCCAACTTCTCGAAATACCAACTTCTCGAAATGACAATTTCTCAGAATGCCAACTTCCTGAAACGCCAACTTCTCGAAATGCCAACTTCGCATAATGACAACTAAAAATTCACTCGACACGAACTTAGATTTAGGTTATTTTTTTATAACCACCCGGAAAGACTTTGAGGGCGGAAAAGAAGATAGGTTCAGGTTATTTTTTTTATTACCGCCCGGAAAGACTTTGAGGGCGGAAAAGAAGATAGGTTCAGGTTATTTTTTTTTATTACCGCCCGGAAAGATTTGAAGGCAGAAAATAAATTAGGTTCAGGTTACTTTTTATGACCTGTTGGTACGTTTTTTTTTATCCCTACTAATATTATAAATGCGAAAGTTTGGATGTGAGTTTGTGAGTTTGTGAATTTGTGAGTTTGTGAGTTTGTGAGGATGTTTGTTACTCAATCACGCAAAATCTACTGGACGGATTTCGATGAAATTTGGTACAGAGGTAGATAATGACCTGGAATAGCACATAGGCTACTTTTTATCCCGGGAAAAAGCACTGTTCCCGTGGGAAATTCACGCGGGCGAAGCCGCGGGCAAAAGCTAGTTATTTTATATCTTTATCAATATATCTATCTATGCGCGATCGGTAACGATGAAATTTTCGCGCCATTTTGATTGAAAATCACGACACGCACGCAAGCAGCCTTACTAAATTTCATGCACACATATATATGCGAGTATATAAACGGTATTGTCTATGAATTTGTAATTTTGCCTATTTGCTATTTTACCTATTATTCAACTCGCTCCATCGTGAATAAAGTGCTAACTCGCACTCAAGCAACGTAGTTTCACAGGGGCGGGATAATGATTAATACTTTTTTGCCGCGGGCGAAGCCGCGGGTAACAGCTAGTCTATTCATAATTTTATAATTAAAAAAATAAAACGGCTCGCACGTGCTTCATAATTTTACTTTATCGTGTAAGTATGCAAATAAAGCTATTAATAAAATACAATAACGGCGTAAACAATTTCGTGAAACGAAATACCAAATAAAATTTAATTACTTTGTAATTAAAATTTTTGAATTGACGATGACGGGCTTCTTCGCTCGAAATATTCAATTAAGGGCTTGTTATATGATTATTATAATAAAATTTAGCCAAGCTATCATTTTAATCATAGAAATAATATTGATACAAAAAAAAGGATTCCAACTAGTCTCCAGTTGTTGTAATTTTCTAAGGTTATATTTTTTTTATATTTTTTCAATTGATTTTCATAACCGTCAAAGAATAAATTCGTTATGCATTTTTTAATTTAAAAAATCCTATAATTTAATAATTTTATGAAAAACGCTGTAAAGCTGCTCCAAAAGTATGGTGGTAAAACAATAGCAACAAAGTTGTTGATGATTAATGAGCGTAAATCTGGATTAATGGTTTTGGCTCCAATCTGTTGCTAGCCGGCTTGTTATTAGGCTTAAAATTAATGGACCTCTCCTGAAATTTATCATTGTAGTATGTACAGGTAACCTCCTTGGGTACCTAACTTAGATTTTCCATACCACGTATCACTTTATCACTATCACTACATATAATAAAACTGTAACTGGTCTGTGTCTGTACATAGAAGATTTTTAAGAAAAAAATATGAGGGGTCTTCATGGGGCCAATAGAAGCCAAAACCATTTTTTGTAGAATTTTGTCTGTCTGTATCTTTGTACACGCATCACGCAATAACTACAGAGCCAAATTTGATGCGGTTTTCACAGTTGTATTATAGAAGGTCTAACTCAAAATCTGGTGTAAGTTTCATCTTGATACGCCGCTTAGAACCTGAGATATGCGCAGATGAAGTCGCGGGCTAGTGAATGATAATGAAGAATTTAAATATTTTCTACTAGCTACGCCCTGGACACCCCAGGGTTCCGTTTCCATGAAAATTTCGGGATAAATATGTACCCTTTTTGGTATTCCAGGTTTTATACTACTTGTGTACCAAATTTCATCAAAATCCACCCAGTAGTTAAGGCGTGATATTCGTCCACCCAAACATCCATTATGACAAACTTTTACGATTATAGGTAATATTAGTAGGAAGTAATCCTTATATTTTAAAATCTAATGCAAAAAGCTGGTTGAGGTGTCACGTGACCAGAGGGCTGGTGAATTCTTTTCTCAAAGAATAAGCATTGCCATCCAACGTGGCAATGCTGCCAGCCTTCTGGGCACGCTTCCGCGGGACAATGACTTGCGGGACATTTTCTATTTATAGTTTTAATTTATTAGGATTTATTTTTCTTTTTTAGTTAGTTTTAGTTTATTTTTAATTAGTTAGTTTTAGTTTTTAGTTTTTATAAATCTAATCATTGTGAGAACAAACTTACTGTCTATGTGGCAAAAATATTCTGGAGCAAAAAGATTTAAACTGATTTTGAATCTTATCTCGATACGCGGGGTCCGAGGTCCGGAAGTATTTCAAACCTTGGGTTTTTTTGTACTTACCCCAATGCCTTACTCACCCGCATCGGGGATTTTGAATATAATTTACTTACTGCAACTCAAGTAGGAACAGTAAATTGGATACTTTTTTCTGGAACTGTTACTATGAAGACAGTTTATTCTTCGTTCAGAATCAGAAAACATTTATCGTCCCACTGATTCGACTAAAGGAATAAACCTCAAATACTTACAAATAGCTAATTGAGTTAATTTATTTTTAAATTGGAATGAGAGTTCCCCTAATGAAACTCTAGAAATAGCACCGTACCGGTTTTCTATTAAAGGAAGATATCTTGTTACTAATAAATACTACTCGGAATACCAGGTAACTAGAAACATGTAATAAGAAAGACGAAGGAACCCATCCTTCGCTTTGCTCTTATTTCAATTTAGGTCTTGGAAGCGATGGTAGTTACTCAAAAGTAATAGATCAACTCTAGTCAGTCTAAAATAGAAAGATATCCAGTCATACCGTTTGTAAAGAACAACAAGACTATATTCTGTCTTTCAAACAACCTTATGATTTTAGATTTCTATCTAATTTAATAATCTAAATTAATAATATGTATTTATTAGATATATTATATACTAGCTTTTGCCCGCGGCTTCGCCCGCGTGAATTTCCCACGGGAACAGTGCTTTTTCCCGGGATAAAAAGTAGCCTATGTGCTATTCCAGGTCATTATCTACCTCTGTACCAAATTTCATCGAAATCCGTCCAGTAGATTTTGCGTGATTGAGTAACAAACATCCTCACAAACTCACAAACTCACATCCAAACTTTCGCATTTATAATATTAGTATGGACTAGCTGTTGCCCGCGGCTTCGCTCGCGTGAGTTTTCCTAAGGCCCCATTTCCATTTGTTTTATAAAGTAGCTAGTCTCTTGGAGTTCTTTATCAGATGTTCCATAATCTTCAATTTTTATACGTCAGCGGAAAATGCTCATCAGGTTGAACGACTTTTGCTAAGGCGCCATTTCCATATATGTAATAGTGTAGCTGGTCTCTTGGATTTCTTCATCAGATGATCCTGATCTTCTATTTTTATACGTCAACAGAAAATGCTCGTCAGATTGATAAACTTTTGCAAAGGTACAAATTTTATTATAGTCTAGCTGTTCTATTGAGGTTCTTCATCAGGTGTTCCAGTTTTCAAAATCAATTATAGCATAGCCTATATGTTGACCAGGCTTAATAGCTATACAACAAAAAAGTTTCATTTAAATCCGTCCAGTAGAAAAACATTCCATGTTAGAAAAGCGATTTTTCAAGCCCATATAAATTCGTTTATTTGAATTGACTAAGAAAATTTGTTTGAAAACTTTTTCGTAAAGTCTCTATCGAGAATCTTGAAAGATATATTTTTAAGAAAAGTGTAAGTAAAGACAATTTTCCTTGAAGAACCATAAAGTAGAATTTGCGTGAGTGGATTTGATCCATAGAGTTATTTCATTTTATTTAAGTATATTTACATTGAAAATGTGTATATTGTATTCTTGCTTTCAGAGTTTTTTACTCAGCATCTAGAACTAATTTACGTAATGAAACAACCGCTTATAAAATAGGATTCAAATTGTGCTAAAGTAACATAAATCTGACATTTGATATTATAACATTATTCACTGAAATTACGGAGATAATTTGATTCACGAATTACGTTCTGCGAAAGCGGAATAACCTACCCTCTAATGCTGAGTTTACGATAATTTATTTACATCTAACCAATATACCTATTTATTAATAGGCACACACCTTCGAGCAACAAGGACTTCCGCGCATCCGTGTTGCTCTATGGCACACACATATCACGCCTTTTTCCCGTGGGAGTAAGCAGGCATAAACTAGCGATTTCCACTTGCAACGATCCTTACAGATCTCTCTCGCTTAGGGTTGCCAGGCGTCCGGATAAAGCCGGACATAGGTAGGCTTTTTGATTGCGTGTCCGGCCAAAATAAACGGTGTCCGGCCTGTCCGGCTTTTGTTAGGCTTTTTACATTTCGTGCCGCGCACGGAAGTCCTTGTTGCTTGTTGAAGCATTTCGCAAACGAACGTGCAGGCGACGAGAGTCGACTGTCGGTCGCTCACGCAGGCCGAAGTGCCATACCTATTATTACTGACACAAAATCTTCAATAATGTAGGGTGTCCGGCCTTTCTACCCAAATGTCCGGCCAAACTGGCTGGTCTGTCCGGCTATTAGGTTTAGCGACCTGGTAACCCTACTCTCGCTTCTTCTACACTCATTACCTTCGTAAATGCTCGCCGGTTATGGGTGCTCCTAATATCTCCCTTTTTAAGAAAACAAATATTTGAATATGTTTTGGTGCATGTTTTATGAATTAATTTTAGTTTATCTAAACAATTGAGTGAACCAAATAAACTATTTTTCTTTCTTTTTTCTTTTTATGAATACCCTCCTCCTAGTTTAGTCGTATTCCTCATCACTAAAGGTCGTGCTCATTATGTCGAATAATGCCATTGCCTTCTCCATTTTACACTAGCTGATAAATCATCAACGATTTTCCCACGATGGTTTCCTGTACGATGTGTTGTTTTACTTGAAAACATTTTTCAGCAAATCTATACATATAATAAAACAGTAAAAATATTTTGTCTGTACAGTCAAACGTCAAAAATGGAGTCATACCTTAAAGATCGTATTGCCTTGCAGGCGCGCAGTCCTTCTTTGTGTGCGTAACGTGCATATTACGGACGTATAATTACAATAAAAACATTACTCACACTAAGCTAATTATCATATTACCCACCCACACCTAGACACAACTCTGCTGCGTGCTCATGCTGCCTACGTGCTGCCATCTATCAAATTCACGGTGTACTAAGTATTAAGAATTATGACACCATCGAGTCTGAGACAGAAGTATAATATACAATACGTATAGTTTATTGTAAAGCAAACTAATAATGGTGAGTATAGCGACACGCAACCAATTGTTAATTTCACCACAAGCTAATGCATCTGCTAGTCTAATCGGTAGTCGGATAGACTGCAGTTATTATAGGGCCAAGTTCGAGTCACAGTCCGAAATTTTATTTTTCATATTATACCCAATTCTTAAGTTCAGAGTAATTTTATATAATGCAAGTAATGTGGTTTATATATATTTGTTATAAAATAAAAATGCACAATAATCATAACAGCTATTTATTCGTGTAAATATATAGGTTTATTATACTTATGTATAATTTATTATTATAAACTTCTGTGCAAATTAAAATTTATATATCTATTCCCTACCTAATTACAAAATAAAAACCCTAAAATTAACTTAAAAAATAAGCATCTGCAGTAAGCTAAGTATCTGTTTATTTATTTTACTTATAACGAAATTTTACCTTCGCTCTTTGTTAGTAAATATTGAGGTTATAGCTTAAGTATTCGTTTTCATTACGAAAAGAAGATTGAAACTATACCTCAACATTTAACAATTTATATAGAATATATTTTTTTACGAAACATAACCTCGTATTCTTTATACAAAAACAAGTAATAAGTATAAAAATAATTTAAATAATGTTATACGAATAATATACGTTAATAAAACCTGATTTGATATTACCTAATAATAGAAAGAAGATAATTGGAATATACCTACTAAATAAATTAACTCACTAATTCATTTTGAACACCAATCACTAACTCACTATTTTGTATAGGTCCCGTTATCGTTTTTCTACACACATTTCAATCACAATAAAGCTATTCTAAACTTTCATACAGTGAGAAAATGATTCTTCCTTGCTTGCCTCCTATGCACCATCAGGCTCCATAGATTTTCTATGGTGTTGAGGTCAGGAGACTGCGCTGGCCAAGGATGATATTTATTTCGGGAAACGAAATAAATTATCCAGTTTTTTGAAGCTTGAAGTGCACGACGAACAGTAGATAAACATCAAAAAGATCAGCAAAACGCCTGGTAGGTAAAACCAAAGCCTTCATATTCTTCCAACATTATTGTTGCTGCTGCTCAGAGATAATAGTCGGTCTTCTGCTTTGCTGCAAGGCTGCGTCAGCAAATCGCTACGCCCAACGTGTCCTCCACTAAAACAATATTATAATATTTAATTACTTAATATTTTTTATTTAATTTTGATGCTATCACTTTTGCAAAGCAAAATCATTCATTATATGTCAATACATTAAACATTATATATTATGACTTTATGTTCGATCACAAAACATAACATACTTACACATAGTAATTATCAAAGCTATTTATTAATTTAAAAATACTTACTCTATCCAATTACTTTCATTAGGAATTGAGGTTATTTTGCTGCCACTATTATGCAAAGCAATACTATATGAATTTCGCTTTGTTTCCATAATATTTTTATTGGTCTGCATTGTCAAGTGTTGGTAAGGTATACTCCACAAAAAGATAAATAGGTATCACTAGAAAATAAGTGAATTTGTCTTCATCACAGTTTGCAACTAAAACGGTAATAAATATCTGTCTTTTTTTCATTCACCGTCAAATATTCATTTTTATTTCTGCTCCATACGAATGTGGTCGTAACTTCAAAGGAAAAAACTTATTTATGAAACGGGGTAGCGTTTTGATGGCCGATTATTTCCATCTTATTCATACCTGCTGTTCCTTTTTGACATTCCACCACCTCCGTTTTGACATTAGTGTCGGACACTTTTTATATGGGAGTCCCGTCTCTTTGGAACTATGTATACGGAAACATCGTAGTCAGTCGACATTAGACACACATTAGAATTTAAGAAACAACACATAATCATAAGGTCTTAAGTGCAATCACTTCTTTAATCAATTAGTATGAGAAATTCTGACTGCAGAATTGGATGTAGCTGTACATTTTGTATTTTTGACTGAAATGGATAGAGGGACACTTAAAAAGAATAATAGAAAGCAAAAAAAATTTTTTGGAATTTCTTGTCTGTCTGTCTGTCTGTCTGTCTGTCTGTCTGTCTGTCTGTATTTATGTATGTACGCGTTTCACGCAAAAACTACTGGACGGATTTGAATGAAACTTTTTTTGTTGTATAGCTATTAAGTCTGGGCAACATATAGGCTATAATTGATTTTGAAAACTGGAACACCTGATGAAGAACCATAACAGAACAGCTAAACTATAAGAAATATGGAAATGGTGCCTTAACAAAAGTCATTCAACCTGATGAGCATTTTCTGCTGACGTATAAAAATTGAAGATCTGGAACATCTGATGAAGAACTGCAAGAGACCAGCTACACTATAACATATATGAAAATGGCGCCTTAGTAAAAATCGTTCAACCTAATGAGCATTTTCTGCTGACGCATAAAAATTGAAGATCTGGAACATCTGATGAAAAGCTCCAAGAGACCAGCTACTATAACATATACGAAAATGGCGCCTTAGCAAAAATCGTTCAACCTGATGAGCATTTTCTGCTGACGTATAAAAATTGAAGATCTGGAACATCTGATGAATAATTCCAAGAGACCAGCTACACTATAACGTATATGGAAAAGACGCCTTAGCAAAACTTGATTAATCTAATGAGCATTTTCTGTAGACGTATAAAAATCGACGATCCGAAACATCTGAAACAGTTTGGAACACCAAAAGACTTTTCATCTAAGCGTAACTCACGCGGGCGAAGCCGCGGGCAACAGCTAGTTCGTAATAATATCTAATACTCATCACAATTTAGCTTTTCGCCTCACGTGGAAATTCCTTTGCTCCTGAAAAGTAATTTCATTCTCCGCACTTACGTTGTAGAAAAATTCAGCTTACAAGATCTTTTAGTAGCAAAGAAATAACTAACAAGGTTAAGCTTATTCATTTTTCCACCACTCGTAAAGGACCAATAACCATAAATTCCTTAAGTAAGCTTATTATTGCTTATTTCCTTTAAAAAAAAACAGCGCGTTCCGCACTCGAGTGAAAACCTAGTTTCCGCAGCCGCAACAGTTTCCACAAAAAAGCAAAAAACGAGGATTCTCTGTGGTTATTGTTGGAATGGAAAAGTGGAATGCCGCATTCAATTTAAAATTCATATTTGTATTTTCAGCATAAATCTCTGTTACCTACTTTGCATTCCTTTATTTGGGTTTGTTTAGATTTATCTGCAAATTCATAAGTTAACAGAAGGCTTCGTATGTATGTACTAACGTATATTAATTTCTTTCTTCCACCATGTCTCCGCGCGCTTTGACGAAGTTATATGATAAAATGTTATATAAGTGTATGTATATTAGACTTGTTTCTTTTTCGAGTAATTACTTACTTTGTCAAGGTACCATTATTTAGGGTACCTTGGCCACTATAATAACGGCGAATTCGCAAAAAAATTGGTTAGGTCGATGTGATGTTGACTACTGTGACGTAACGCACACTCGTTATAAATCTTTATATGAAATGGTATGCAACTGCGCGCACATAAATCTACGCCGCACGCGCCTTTCATTCAAAATGCGATGACGGCAGTGCTTTGTAGCTCATGCGAGTCCTGTGTAGCGATGTGCCGCCGAGAAATTTCCTGTTCCCGAAAATTTCTTCCCTTGAAAATTTCCGTTTATTCCCAGAAATTTCTCGGGTTTTTAGGAAAATTTTCCGTTCTCGAGAATATTTCCGAGAAATTTCGAAAAAACTTTCCGCTGTTAGTGTAGTCTCCTGCGACGCGCCACAGTGCACGTTCACCTCTTACCCATAGAGAGAGTTTTTTTTTTTTTTTTCTATGTTTATGCTCTTACCAGTGGGTGCTGTTTCAGCAGTCGCGCATGCGCGATGGAGCGGCGTGTCCGCGCGTGCGGCATGCCGCGGTGAGTGAAGTGCCATTCAGTATCGGATCCCAGCAACTGAAACAAACATACAGAATTATTAATAAAAGGCATAAAACTTTTGTTAAACCATGAAATCAAATATGATCTATTTTTTCCACTGATTTATTAGACTAACTTTTGTTCGCAAACTCGTCCGCAGGTAATTTACGACTGCTAATTTGATCTATCAGCATACAAACAAAGACGAAGTCAGAAAACTAAGCCACTGTCTAGAACTTTCTATACTAAACTACTAGAATCTTACTCGAGAACTTCCGCCAATACTTTAATTAACTTAGGAAAGTAGAAGCCCAAGTAAAGGCTAAACTTTTGCATCAGGTATATTGGTTGCAAGCTCAGAGCTTGAAAACTAAGTTTCAAACCAAACTTTTTTCCGATAGTGAAAATGGATGCGCTGTAGTGTTGGCATATTACTATTTCAAAGTTAGTACCAACTCCACCTGTTACATAATCACATAAAGTAACCAAGCCACATAAACGGATAATCTAAATTTGATGACATGTTGAAATAACATGTTTATTGAGTTTCCTATTCAATACCATAAAACGTAGTAATATACAAGCGCGTAGTAATTTCCCTGGATTTATTAACTTGCTCAAAGGCGAAGGAAAACAAACTTTATTGCCGGGCAGTAAAGGCCAAGTGGCTATTACTTTTACGAGCAGTACGCGTATACTTGGAGCTATTACCGGTGTTATTAAAAATTAAGTTTTTAAACCTATTTTATGGGTAACATCCCTCATAAAACGCAGCGGGATAAAAGACGATTTTCATATGACGTCACAAAATTAATACTGTAGTTTTAAATTTGAGTCCTATGGCCCCCATGTGGGGCAGAGCGTCGACAGTGTTTCGCAAGTTTTCTCAATCTTGGACTACGCGCTTCACTTGGATATTATATTCTGATCCAAGCATCAGAACTTATAAAACCTTTAATTTTACTACTATTTTTTTCTTCAGACAGACATCGAACCTATGCTAATACTGAATGAATTACCTACATACAAAGCTACTCCAAGATTAGTTACTAGCAAAGTTACTTTAAAGTTATCAAAGTAACCTCTAGCTCTACCCTTGTCAAACTCGCCAATACCAACCGATACTAAGTCAAATTTGTGAACAAATTAAAGCCAACTAAGTCGGTAACAGTCCAACAAGTTTTCTCATCACTAAGTAATCTACAAGTAATCGCCATGACCGCAAGTTACTGCGGATTTAACTAATCTTGTATATTCTAGGCCGCAAATTCGCTTGACAACACTAAATCAGGATTTTCTTTCAGATTATGTAACTGGATTACTTAGAAAAAGAGACGATCCACGGATATCTGAGCACGTAATCATTCTGACAGTTCCACTTTTACCGAACCTCTTTTATTTATAAAGTATTTTCGGTTTATTTTCAGATCACAGCTGACAGAGAAAAAGAATTTTGTAACCGAATAGAGAAGATGATGTAGGTGTTACGTACCTACATCACATTCTATCATTTTATTTATGGTGATCAAGCCACAAAATGCGGTGACGACAAGTGCGTAAAAACAAAAAAAACTAAATTTGTCATCGACGGTGGCGAGCGTTGGTGACACCACTTCATATCGCCTATGCATAACAGATTTTTCTAGTGGCGCCAAATTCTTAATAGACACCGGCGCCGACGTCTCCGTCTTGGCTTGCAAAAAAGGTACTATGCAGCCAACAAATTACACACTTTATGCAGCCAATGGTACCCCCATTAAAACATTTGGAGAAAAAAGTATCACATTGGACCTTGGCCTAAGACGTCCTTTACGTTGGACATTTGTAATGGCGGATGTTCAACGATCCATCATCGGAGCCGACTTTCTGGCCAAGAATCAACTACTAGTTGATTTACATGGTAGAAAGTTGGTGGATAAACTGACAAATATTACAAAAAACAATTCAGACTACAAATGAGACGTTGGACCCTACTATCAGGGCTATTAACACCAATGACCCCTACCATAAAATACTAGAAAAATATCCAGATATTACCAAACCGGAATCATTCAAAGATATACCCAAACATAATGTACAACATTTTATCATCACACACGGTCCACCAGTTTACGAAAAAGCGCGGCCACTCAACCCTGAAAAATACAAGGCCGCCAAACAAGAGTTCGAACGTATGATGGACCTAGGTATATGCAGACCGTCAACGAGCCCATGGGCTAACCCATTACACGTAGTAAAAAAGAAAAACGGCGAGTTGCGGCCTTGTGGCGACTATAGACGCCTTAACGCAATCACAGAACCCGATAGATACCCTATACCTAGGTTGATGGACTTTACCTACATTTTAAAAGGAAAACTATATTATCAAAAATCGATATACGAAGAGCGTACCATTTTATAGCTTTAGCGCCAGACGCAATTCCTAAATCTGCAATAATTACCCCATTTGGTAGTTTCGAATTTTTGAAATTAAACTTTGGTATGCGTAATGCTGCGCAAAGTTTTCAAAGATTCATAAATGAAGTGTTAAAAGGCACTAAAAACACATTTACCTACTTAGACGATACTTTGATAGCATCTAGCGATCCAAAATCCCATTTAGAAGACTTAGAAGAAGTTTTCAAACGTCTTAATAAGTACGGAATTACAATAAATACAAGCAAGTGCGAGT
Source organism: Ephestia elutella (assembly GCA_018467065.1). NCBI lineage: Eukaryota > Metazoa > Arthropoda > Insecta > Lepidoptera > Pyralidae > Ephestia > Ephestia elutella. The sequence continues at coordinate 11,841,658 of CM031588.1, forward strand.
TCGGCAAAACAGAGCTCAAATTTCTCGGATACCACGTCACATGCGATGGCATACAGCCGGAAGAAGAAAAGGTTAAAGCTATCGCAGATTACGAACAACCCGAGACTATTGAACAGTTGCGACGATTTCTAGGATTAATAAACTTCTACAGAAGTAGCCTTCCAAAAGCAGCTGACACTCAATCTATCTTAGATAAATATCTACACAATTCAAAAAGAAGGATAAAACCAAAATTGTTTGGACCGAAGAAGCAATCAACGCTTTCCACAAATGTAAACAAATGATAAAAAACGCCACATTACTTGCGCACCCGGATCCATCCGCTAAATTAATATTAATTACAGACGCTTCAAACACCTGCATAGGAGCCGCTCTACACCAAGTAGTAAATAAAAAATTACAACCACTCGCATTCTATTCAAAAAAATTAACTAACACTCAGATGAAATATAGTACCTATGACAGAGAACTGTTAGCCATATTCATGTCAATAAAACATTTCCGATACACCATTGAAGGTCGGGATCTTACAGTACTTACTGACCACAAACCACTCTGTTATTCACTATCAAAAAAGAATCAAAATCGGACTCACCAAGAAGACTACGACAATTAGATTTCATTTCTCAGTTTTGCACAAATATAGAATACATAGAAGGAGAACTCAACAATGCCGCAGATTTTTTATCAAGAATAGAAGAAATTCATTTACCAGAAGCATTTGATTACGAACAAATTCACCAACGACAAAGCGAAGATGCGGAATTAGAAAGTTTACGCTGCAAAGAAAACTTACAATTCAAAACATTCACTTTGCCTTATTCCCAACAAGAGTTAGTATTTGAAACATCAACAAATAATGCGCGCCTTTATTTACCTAATGAATTCCGAAAACAAGCGATAAGTCAAGTACACTCATACAGCCACCCAGGAGTAGCCGCTACTCGACGCCTTATCACTGAACGATATTTTTGGCCAGGTATGAATGCGGACGTAGCGAGTTATGTAAAAAGCTGCATACCATGTCAAAAATCAAAAATACAACGCCATACAATAACACCATTAGGTGAATTCGAAAAATCAGAGCGTTTTGAACATTGTCACATCGACATCATAGGCCCATTACCACCATCTGAAGATTTTTTATACTGCATCACGATCATTGACAGAGTAACGAAATGGATTGAAGTTATCCCCACTAGAGACATTACAGCGGAAACAGTCGCGGACAAATTTTTAGAAAATTGGATAGGGCGATATGGCTGTCCCAAAAGACTAAGCACTGATCAAGGCAGACAATTCGAATCTCAGCTGTTTAGTCAACTTACAAAAAGACTGGGTATCGAAAAAATACATACAACTGCCTATAATCCAAAGGCAAACGGTCAAATAGAAAGAGTACATCGCACGCTAAAAGCAGCTCTAATGGCACGGTGTAAAGACTCTAATCACTGGGCAAAGGAATTACCATTAGTTCTGCTGGGACTAAGATCAGCTGTTAAACAAGACATCGGTTTCAGTCCAGCGCAAATGACATTTGGAAAATCCATTAGATTGCCAGGAGATTTTTTCACTCCCAGAGAAAATAATATCAACTTTACCGAATATACACAAAAACTAACAGAAACATTAGAAACTTTACAACCCACTACTTCGCACCGAACCGACCGACGAAAAATTTTTATTCATAAGGACATCAAAGACACAGAGTATGTATTTGTACGACGCGAAGCTCGTAAGTCTCTCACGCCACCTTACGAGGGCCCCTACAAAGTTCTTAGCCGCCATCCAAAATATTATATTGTTAGAATGGGTTCCAGGGATTCGACAATCTCACTTGATAGGCTTAAACCAGCTTACACTATCATTAATTCCCCGGAGCAGTCACTTGACACCGACACCATCAAAGCATCCGAACCGCCGCCGCCTGCGCCGAAACGAGAACAGAACAACCCTGTTGAAACAAAGGTTTCGACGAAATCAACGACGTCGGCATCGATAATTCCAAGTCAAGTTACAAGATCCGGTCGCACGGTAAAAAGAACTGTGCGGTTCAACTTATAAACAAACAGTCCCTACAGTCCCTAAAGTCACACCAGTACACTTGAGATTCGGCGATACTACGAAAAACTAAAGTAGCATTTGACAGACGCTTTGTAGTGTCTTAACACAACGCCTTATCAATGCCAGCGCCACCGCCAGTATTTATAGCAGATTAAAGTGCAGTGCATTAAAAAAATACTAAAGTGTTATAAAGTGTGCAAAAATAAAAATAAGTGAAAAGTATGTATTCAAAAGACAATATCTATATCATGTGGACAAAAGACTATATTAGAAACATTAAACAAACTTAGTTCGTATTCTTAAACTTATGTACCTACTTAAAATTGTATTTACTTTAATTTTTTATTTTTATTTTGTGTATAGACATAGACATTATATGTAACCAAACATGTTAATTATTTTAAACAGTTAATTTACTTAAATTTGTCACATTTTAGTTTAAAGAAAGCTTTTAGTTATAACGATTTTGTGATGTGTTTTAAAGTACATATAAAGATACCAAAAGTTGTATTTTGTTGCAATTTTTTCATCAATATTTACACTGATTTACAGTTCCTTATTTTTAATGTACAATTTTTTGTCAAATCATTACTTGTTACAAAATACTTTTAGTTATTATTTTTTATGTATCATCCTTCATTTTTTTTCTCATAGCTACATATGTGTAAGCAATCACAGCATACATGTTTATAAAGTTAAAGGAATATATTTTATTTTTTTTTTAAGGGGATGTAGATGTAGGGTTACGTACCTACATCACACTGTACCATTATGTCATATGTATACTTATGTTTGTTTTAATTGTTTATGTTACTGGTTACTTCAACGGAGCGGAGACTACATTAGTAGTTCTCCGGCGTCCATATTAAACGGTCAACTCAATCCAGTATTTCAATCAGTGATCCTGCTAGTGCCCAAATAAACTATTTTTAAGACAGAACACGCTAAGACACTTCCATTATTACAGTAATTACACAGAAACAATTTAATTATACTGTTCATACACACACATGTTCATTCACAGTATAATGGGATTATGAAAGAATATTATCTCCAACATCTTTAACCTATTATATAATTTAACTAGCATGGGCCTAGAACTTTGTTCCCGAGGGAATTTCGAGGAATCATCTCTTATAGCTCCCCAACACTCCCTAAGGAATCTACATACCAAACAGCTTCTCACGCGCAGTAGTTTTGGTTATGCGTTGTCTGTCAGACACTCAGTCAGTAAACCGAAGAATTTTATATAGGTATATTAAGTCAATGGTACTTAAGCCAAGGCTATAAATAAGTAAAACTAAGTATATAAGTAATAACTGTAAAATCCACTCAGTGCAGATAAAGTTATTTAAAAAAACAATTCAATGAGAACCGATATCGCATAATCCACACTTCCCTCATCTCAGCAAGCATCCGTGATACTGCAAAAGCGGTTCGCGGTCAACAGCTTACGCTGAGAGCTTTCTATTGTAGCTTCACCATATAACTTGATGCTTGAACTTTATTTTTATTTATGACCAATACAAAAGGAGTTAGAAGAATTTGTTATTTCTATAGTTAGATTGATATCTTGCAGATTCTTTAAAAACATGTTTATGAGAAACAGTTACAAAATGACTTTTTAACAATAGATTAAGGTGATATGTTTGTGCGAGTACCAACTACGTTATTTAAAATTTTGAATATACATTTTCATAAAAAAAATTGTGTTATGCTTATGTATTAGGTATGAGTCATTTTTGTTGCATCCTTATTAGGGCTTTGAGACATTTAGTAAGAGATGACACATAATTTACCTACCTAACTAACATAATGACTTTTAAATACCAGCCTTTACTTATCTATCACACAACATTTTCGCAGAAAATAAACAATAAACTCTAGTGATGTAAGTAAATAACAATTTTTATGTTAAACACAAAAAAGTATCACTTTGTGTAACAATCTAAATTCAAATTGAAACCTTATACAAGAAGGGAGCGTATAAAAGGCTTTTTTCCCGCGTTGTTCAAAGTTGCGAACATAAAACTGCCAGCTGTGTTTACATAATCAGGGGGTAGCTTGCTTAGACAATCCCGCCCTAGGGAGAGGAAACTTTATGTGGCTTCGAGGGCATAAAACGAAATCGAAACCTCTACAATTTTTGATAGTCAAGATAGCAAGTGCCGGAAAGTAATAAGAGTCCAAAGTACTAAGTGCGTATTAGGGGTGTTTATGTTATTCAAGAAATATTGAAACAGTAGCAACTTGTTAGGCCATTGCCAGTTTAGAAAAGAGTCTTTGCTAACCCGTTCTATTGTCTATTACCTAAAACCCCAGGGGATATAGGAGTGATAATAATATGTAGACTTAAATGTATATCTACATTCACTCCAGGCCATACAAGAAAACTAGAAAATCTACGAGTGGAAAATTTAACCACCATTTTATATTCTATTCAAAAGCACTTTGAAAGGCTTAGAAAATGAAGGTATAATTTATTTCGCCCCGTTGTTTTGCGTCAAAGTAAAATATGCAAATACTGGCAATGAAATGAGAAGTGGCCGCACTCATGCACATCGCGTTTGCTTTTATTAAAATCTCTACATCAAAATGTATGCTGCTAAAGCAAACATTCACTGTCTTTGAAAGACAGATTGAAAATTTTCATGCATTAAGTATGGTCATGAGTGTGCCAGTAAAGGTCATTCTGCGGACCTCCTAGCTATACCTATTAAAAAGGTAGAAGCAGTGTAGTTGTTGAAAGGTTAACACGGCCACCTGATATCCGTTTGAACCATAGAAATCTGATTGATCAGGTGAGGAAAACCAATACAAAAGAAACTGCACACCAATGTATTAAATGGAGGAAACATATTAACATTATCATAAAAGCTGTTATTCGAACATGGGACCCGTTGCTATACGAATAGCTATAAACCTCTGATTACGATTGTTAGGTACTTTTCAAATGTTTTGACATAAGTACAACGATCATTCAACTTAGTGATAGGGCATAAAATAAGGCAGGAAAGGATATAAAAGATAATAAAGCCGACCTTAATGTCAAGTTCACGGGCACCTGTCAAAATGGCGGCTCAGCGGCCATCTTGTTCACGAGATGATCCGCAGTGGGATTTGGGATATTTTTGTAATAAATGATATTTTGTTAGTATTATATAAGAATTGTATTATTTATTTACACTTATATCGCAAAGAGACATCGTACAATACTCTAACCTTAGAAAATATTATACATTTGATTATATTCGTCAAAATTATCATGTTTGATACATTCAATACTGTTTCATCTACATGGATTTCGACACAAAAGTAGATTAAGTATTTAGGGACCGGACGGTTTTTTTAAATTATAACTGTAAACCGCGGTCAAAGAATTAAAAACTTACAAGTAAGTAAGTACATCACCAAATTCTCACAGAGAAAGGTTTCGCACATCATCCAGTGTATTAACTAATCCAATTAACTCGCTATTTAGGCAGGTGCCATTAGTTTGCTATGTCAGTAGCAGGTGATATACCTGACAGTCACTGGCGAATTAGCAATCAATAACACTTAGTTTTTACTAGTTATGCCCTGGGGTATGCTTCTGTGAGAATTTCGCAATGGCTGATATAATAATAGTTATACACTAGCTGTTGCCCGCGGCTTCGCCCGCGTGAGTTTAACTTAGATGAAAAATCTTTGTGTTCCAAACATTGCAGCCATTTGGTTATTCCGTGTCCCGCGGGAATATACGTTGATGAATGGGAACAGATAGATGTTCCAAATCTTCAATATTTATACGTCAGTAGAAAATGCTTATCAGGTTGAACGACTTTTGCTAAGGCGCCATTTCCATATATGTAATAGTGTAGCTGGTCTCTTGGAGTTCTTCATCAGATGATCCTGATCTATGATTTTTATATGTCAACAGAAAAATTCTCCTCAGGTTGAACGACTTTTGCTAAGGCGCTATTTCCATAAATTTATTTTATAGAGTAGCTAGTCTCTTGGAGTTCTTCATCAGATGTTCCAAAATCTTAAATTTTTATACTTCAGCAGAAAATGCTCATCAGGTTGAACGACTTTTGCTAAGGCGCCATTTCCATATTTCTTATAGTTAAGCTGTTCTGTGAAGGTTCTTCATCAGGTGTTCCAGTTTTCAAAATCAATTAAAGCCTATATGTTGCCCGGACTTAATAGCTATACAACAAAAAAAAGTTTTATTCAAATCCGTCCAGTAGTTTTTGCGTGAAACGCGTACATACATACAGACAGACAGACAGACAGAAAGACAGACAGACAGACAAGAAATTCCAAAAAAATTTTTTTGCTTTCTATTATTCTTTTTAAGTGTTCCTCTATCCATTTCAGTCAAAAATACTAAATGTACAGACAAAATATTTTTACTGTTTTATCATATGTATAGATTTTTATCTAATTTTTTATTTAATAAATTACATTACAAAATTTATATGTGTAGATTATTTAATGTATGTGGCTGGCCACAATTACAGCGCTTTGAATCTTGTCGCTTACTTACAAATCAAAGTAAAAAAATATATACGTAGATGATTTATATATTCAACACAGACTTAAATCAATATTTTTAATATTAAATTGATTTAATTTCTCCAGTATGATGGTATGTGATGTCACCTTGAGGTGCCATCATGCAGTGTCAGCAGGCGGATACTCTCAAGTTATTTATCCAACTGAACTTTAGGCTCTCAATAGTATGTGAAATAAAAAAAAACATATTTTAGCTATTACATGTATACCTACATATAGTGAAGTGCCGTTCCCGAAATTTTTGAAGAAACAACGGAAAGTTTCTTGAAAATTTCTCGGAAGTTTCTGAGAAAACCCGAGAAATTTCTGAGAATATTCTGAAAATTTCAAGGGAAGAAATTTCTGAGAATAGGAAATTTCTCGGCGGCACATCGCTACCTACATACAATTTACTGACGGCACGTTTTTATATCTCACTGAGAACACAAACCGACATCTTTTCTCCGAAAATAATAAATGAAACTTTGTTGGACGGCCGCCGCAAGCAAATTTAATCAATGTCAATCAATATCTAGGAAGTCCTCTAACAAAAAGGCAATTTATGTTACTAAATTGTTCGGGAGTACAGATATTTCTCTGGTTTTCATTTCGCTTCAATTAGATATCTATATCTAATGTATAATAATAAAACGATGATGGTCGAATGGTTAAGCCTGTGACGAAAGGTCCCAGGTTCAAATCCTTCTTGTCTTGTGACAAATATTTAGAATCGTACAGTACAAGTATCTATGATAACTCAACATTATAGTTATATGTTTCACCAGGACATGGGCGTCGTGTATCTGTACTAGGGTATTATATTATCTGTGACCAGGAGCAAAGTCCCGGACAACAGTTAGTTCTAAAAACGAACAAGTTGTAAATAGACAATATTATGATAATACGAAATGTTCCATAACAACACAATCTTGATATAAGGCAAGGTCAGCGATAATACGCAACCCAAATAATCCCAAATGGCGTTACGTCCACATTTTCATAACAAAAACCACGCGAGCCGCCGTCAGGGTTGCCAGACTTAACGGAATTCCCGTACGTTTACAAAATTGAAAAAATTCGAAACATCGTGTTAGAAAATGTTTTTGCGAAAATTACAACGAAGAAAGAAAGTGACTAGTGATTTCCAGAGCAGAGACACCCACGGGAAAATACGTGATACTAATGTAGGTATGTATACAACCACGGAAATATAAATAAGAGTGGAATTGTTACTTGATAAAATTAGTAAGTGAACCGTGGTCGCCAAACTCACACATTTAAGTTATAAATCATACACTACACTACAGATGAACAATGAGCTTTATTGGTCATTTTTATTTTATCAAAGTGTATTAAGTCAATGCGACTATATCGGACAAACAAGTACCTTAAGTCTTCGACATATGGCTTAATTTGTACTGTACAAGAACGTACATAAGACGTTTTAAAGTCCAACGTCGACTGAAGAAAAAATTTCGCCACTCGACAATAGATGGCGTTTCATAACTTTTGAGCAACTATGACCCATAAATTAAAAAGAATAGGGTTTAAATTAGCGTCAAATGAAAGTATTCCTAGTGCTACTCGATTAATGCAGTAGCGGATTGATTATTGCAACACAATATCGATATCGATAGATCAAATTTTCATACAAACTCAGAATAATAAAATAGATTTTCTTTCTTCTATATTGTTTCGCGGATTTATAGTGTTATTATTTTAATCAAAAATTAACGTAATATTTTGTTATAAAAAAAAAGTGTGTCGAAATCAAGAAATTATTTTCCTCGAAATGCTCGGAACATATAGTACTAAATTAGTTGGCATCCAAACAACTCTGCCAGTTGCATCTATCCATTTTTCTTTAAAATCAGGATCTTTGGGAAACCTTAAAATTAATATTTCTGTTTGTAATAAAATCTATGTTGTTTTGTCCGTTCGCCGCCGTAATATTCTAGCGCGTGCGGTAGTTTCATATTAGTAGCGTCGTCGCCCGCTCGGCCGGCGTCGGCAGTCGCGAGCGACCATTTTGAATTCAGTATTGTTTGGACATCGCGCGGGGAGGCCGCGCCGCATGAAATTGCTCGCGTGAATGGCATGGCGGACGGCCGCCATTTGTCCTGACATATCGGTTTGATTTTAATACGCGGAGGGGTCTCGCGTCTTTTGCTTGTTAACTAGTTTGAGTTATATTTGTGAATTTCCTGTTTGTTGAATAACTATTGAACGTTTGTGTTTGTGAAACCTTTTACTTTGACTGTTTCTTGTGAGATGCGAAACGTGGCTGCCTGGGGACGCCGACATCTGTTGCCGAGCCAACTTCGGGAAGAAATCTATTTATTTGTTCTGGGGAATTGAGATCTCGGGGTAGGTTTGGTGTTTAGGGACCGCATTCCCCCTTTCCGAAGACACTCAAGATTGGATCCGAAGAGCAGAAGATTAAGTTTGGTAAGTGACCCTTGGGTTTGTGGGTGGTTGTAGCTATTAAGTATTAGGTTTAATATACAGGGTTCTGTAGTTCCCGTTGTAAACTACAGTGGTAGCAGACTGCGTATAGGTTAGGTTAGGTTAGTCGGACAGACGTAGTGTCGGGTCGAGGTTTTACCGGTATTTTTTTTACCCGGTAAATTTTTCGGTACCGAACCCTCCCGCCATTTCGTTTGCCCGGATTCTCTGCGCACATTTTCTGGTAGCAGAGCGTAGTTTATCTACCCTCTATTTGTTCGTTTGTAAAAAAAAATAATTAATTGTTTGTAAAAATTATTAGATTTTTCTTAGTTTGTTTGTATAAGAATATTTGTGACCTTTTTGTATTTGTTTGCGGTTTGTACCGTGCGCTCCGGGTTTGTGCCATTCTCATACCTACCGCGGTTTTTCGTGTTGTTGCTTGATTTTGTTCTTTATTTACCTTTTTTATCTTTTCTTATTTGTTTGTTTGTTTGTGACTTGACGCGATGGCGAAGGTCTCCAATGCTAAGGCGACACTCGCCAACGAACTGAGATGGTTTGTGACGGCCGGAGGACTCCTGTCCCGGAAGGACAGGGAGGGCGCCATACTGCTAAGAGCGGATCACCTCCACTCACGATTGATTAGCGCGGAAGCGGCCATGGTGGTGCTTACCGAAGCCGAACTTGCCCCGGAGGTCTACGCAGGTCACATGGCGGACATGGACCAGATCCTGAGTCTGCACGATGATATCGCGGAGGCGGCGACCGCAATAAGGGCGAGACAGGCTGGCGGACCAGCCCCTCGCACACCTGTTAGATAGGAAGGACCAGCGGTTACTGGTCGGCTCCCCACCCTTCAGCTGTCCCACTTTGGGGGTAGGATGGAGGAGTGGGTAGCATATAAAAATATGTTTGAGTCCCTGGTCGTAGCACGACAGGATTTGTCGAAGGCCCAGAAGATGGCCTACCTCCTCTCCACTCTTGAGGATGAAGCGCGGTCGCTCATCCAGCACCTCCGGGTGGAGGACGACCAGTACGATACGGCTTGGGAGTTATTGAACTCCCGCTACCAAAACTTACGTTTGTTAGCGGATGCGCACGCCGCACAGTTGATGGCCCTGCCCAAGGTGGCCAACAGGGCACAGTTGCGCCTGCAGTTGCTCACGCCCGTTACAGTGGCCTGTAACGCGCTCCGCACACTGGGGCTGCCGGTGGACCAATGGTCTTTTTTGCTGGTGCACATTGTATTGGGCAAATTACCCAATGACATCCGCTCGCGATTTGAGCGCGAGAATGCGGAACGGGATAGCACCACCCTACCAACATTCACTGACTTGGTGAAGTTTTTGGAGTTTGAGGCACGGGCCGCTGAGAACACCATGACGGACTCAGCGCCATCCAGAGCGCCTGAACGCAGGCCCTTGGAACCCTCATGGCGAGGGAAGCCCCAACAGGGAAGGCAACCGCCACCGCGTGGAGCTGGTGCGCGGGTTGCACACACGGCAGCAGTCGCGAGGGACGCGGACTGCCTGCAATGTGGTCGGATGGGCCACAGCCTGCTGCAATGCAGGGACTGGCAGAGACTGCCAGTACAAGATCGGCGCCGCATGGCAAAGCGGCATGAACTTTGCTTTTACTGTTTGGGCAGTCACTATGCACGTGACTGTCCCAGGGCCATACCATGCAGTGCATGCCGTGGGCTGCACCACGTGATGCTCTGCATGAACCGGAACGGGGATGGCCCCCGGTTGTTGAGGCAGGGGTCCCCTATGGGCGGGGGCGCTCCTGCGCGAAGCCCTCCACCATCGGATGGAGGACGCGGCTTCGCTCGTCGCACCCCCCCTCGGGAGGGGGGTCGCGTACCGGCGCGGGTCTTGGCGGACCGGGACCACGCGCCCCAAGGTCATGGCCAGTATAAGGCTGGCCAGGCCCCGGATAGGGCCCCCATGGGCGGGGGCCCTAGATCGGACGTGAGAGTGGGGACACCCCCCTCCACGCGGGTTACCACTACCCAACACATGCAGCCGCAGCGGTTTTCTCCGCCGCTGCACGAGTACCCACGGCTGGAGTACCACCCGCCGTACCATATGTATGGCCGGGCCGCGGGTTATGCCCCCCCTCAGATGGGGATGTGCACTCGCCCGCCATATTACCCGGGTCAGTGGCGCCCCCCTGGTTTGGAGAGAATGGGGAGCCCGTAACTAGCTTGCTCCCTTGCTGGGACAGAGCCGCGGACGGTTCTGCTCCCTACCGCGGTGGTCCGCGTATGGGGTCGTGGGGGGGAAGCCATTAATTTGAGAGCTCTGTTGGACTCAGGGGCTCAAAGCAGTTTGGTTACCACTCGAGTGGCACGCCAGTTAGGTTTAGTCGTGGAAGACTCGCCAGTGCCACTTCTTGGAGTTGGTGGCATACAAGTGAAGTGTCTGACGGGCCAGACACTTGTCACCTTTTCTTCGCTGAAGTCCTCCACAATGAGGATCACGACTTCGGCTATGGTAATGGATACCATTGCGGGTTGGCACCCCTCGACAGACATACCGCCGGGTGTGTTGTCTTTGGTTTCGGGTCTGGATTTGGCCGACCCCTTTGTCTTTCATCCCGGCCCAGTGGACTTGCTCCTGGGCTCGGACGTATTGGGTTGGATTTTGTTGGGTACACAGAAGGCTCTGGGTTCGTCTTCACTGATGGCAGTGTCTACGATTTTTGGTTTTGCCCTGATGGGCCCTGTGTTTGATAATAGCACCGTGGAGGAGCCACCGGTCGTCGCATCAGCGTCCTTGGCCAAGACCATGCAAAGGTTTTGGGAGGTGGAGGAGCCACCTATGAGTTCCAGGATGGATCCGGAACACGCTGAGTGCGAAGCCCTTTTTCGATCGACCACGGAGAGGTTGCCCTCCGGTCGGTTTGTAACTAGGTTACCCTTTGTTGCCTCTCGTCCTAGCCTAGGGCAAAGTAGGGCGCTTGCGGAGAAACGACTGCTGTCCATGGAGCGACGTATGCAGCGTGACCACGTACTTCGCGATAAATATATTGAATTTATGCGCGAGTACGAGGATTTGGGTCACATGTCTCCGGCTCGAGTTGATTGGAGCTCAACTGAGCATTATTTTTTGCCCCACCACGCGGTGGTGAAGGCCTCAACGGGCAAGTTGCGGACTGTCTTTGATGGGTCCGCACCCACTTCGAACGGAGTTTCGTTGAATCTATGTTTGCATTCAGGTCCCAAATTGCATAGGGACATAATTGACATCATCTTGAACTTTAGAAGACATCAAGTGGTTTTTGGTGCGGACATCCGGATGATGTTCCGCCAGACAGTCATACATCCTGAGGACAGGCGATTCCAGTTGATACTCTGGCGTGAGCGCCCTGAGGATCCTGTGACGGTGTATGAACTCAACACAAACACGTATGGTTTGAAATCTAGTCCCTATATCGCCATCAGATCATTGCTTGAATTGGCAGAGCGGGAACGGATCCGCTTTCCCCGTGGGGCTTCCGTGCTGTCACGTGACTTGTATGTTGATGACGTGTGCACCGGAGCCCAAAGTATTGAGGAGGCCCTCCTACTGCGGGATGAATTGATTGAAATATTGAAGACAGGTGGCTACGAGCTACGTAAGTGGTTGTCTAATGAGCCTAAAGTTCTAGAAGGGATCCCGGAGGATCACCAACAGAACCCTCACCTGTTTGAGGATGTGGATGATCCCAACAGGATAGCGGTGCTGGGCATGCAGTACCAGCCGCTAACCGATATTTTTACATTCCAAGTGGACTTGGAAATACCAAAGGTCTGGACTAAGAGAACGGTGTTGTCCGTAATAGCCCGTATGTTTGATCCAAGCGGTTGGATCAGTCCAGTGATATTCTCTGCAAAGTGTCTTCTTCAGAGACTTTGGACTTTGGGCGTCTCGTGGGACGAGCCGCTGTTTGGTCCTCCATTGGATGATTGGCTCGAGTTGTTTTCATCGATTAAGGAAGTCAATCGGATTGCCTTGCCTCGTCGAATATTGCCCCCCGGGAAATATCGAGCCAGCCTGCATGGCTTTTGTGACGCGTCGGAGCGAGGCTACGCCGCGTCAGTCTATATGCGGACAGTTGACGCCGATGGCCGGGTCAATGTCTCGCTTTTGTTAGGGAAGAGCAAGGTCGCCCCCATCAGGATTAGGCTGACTATTCCCAAGCTTGAGTTGAGTGGAGCTCACCTTCTCTCTAAATTGTTGCATCACGTTGCATGTGAGCTGGCGGCCACGGTCGAGATACGGGACATCTTCGCCTGGTCGGATAGCCAGGTCGCGCTTGCATGGTTGCGCGCGGCCCCACATACCTTGGAGGTTTTTGTGGGAAATCGGGTTTCCCAAATCCAGAATATCGGAATCGATATAACATGGAGACATGTGCCGGGAGAGCTTAACCCAGCGGACTGTGCTTCCCGAGGTTGTACGGCACCAGAATTGGTGTCACACCCGCTCTGGTGGGGCCCAGAGTGGCTGATGGGATCAGAAACTTCTTGGCCTGTCTGTCAGACAGATGTTACTTCTTTGAGTTTGACTGGGCTCCGTGTACATGCTGTAGTCGCTGAGACAACGTCGGAGCCGGATTGGCTACTTGCTCGGTATAGCAGCTTGGATAAGCTTCTGGGTGTTACCAGTTGGATTAAGCGTTTCATACATAATTGTAGAAACCCACAGGCAAAGCGGTTGGAGCCGATTGCAGGTGCAGAAGAGCGCCGGAGCGCATTGTTGCATTGGGTCCGTGTCGTGCAGACCGGACGGTTTGAAGTCAGAGCTTCGTATTTTGCGCGACGGACGCGCTAAGTTGAAGGGCGCGGTCGCTCGTTTGAACCCGTACATCGACTCGGATGGGCTTCTTCGGGTTGGAGGCAGGCTCCGGAAGGCGGATCTTCCATATGAGACTCGCCATCCTCTGTTGTTGCCCAAGGGCGGACCCTTGGTGCAGCTTTTGGTGTCTGATCGACACATTCGTAACGCCCATGCTGGGTGCAATGCTTTGTTGGCTATTTTGCAACGCGAGTTTTGGATTTTGTCTGCCCGAAGAGCAATCCGTAGTGTCCTGTTTCGATGTATTGCATGTTATAGGTTGAAGGCATCCACGATGCAACCACAGATGGGTGATTTGCCCGCTGATCGAATCCGACCTTCGAGACCGTTTGACGGCGTTGGAACCGATTTTGCCGGTCCCTTTTCGATCAAGGCTTCTCCCTTTCGTAATGCCCGTATTGTGAAGGGCTATTTGTGTGTATTTGTTTGTTTGGCCACCAAGGCTGTCCATTTGGAGGTGGTATCGGCTCTGACTACGGAGGCCTTCGTCGCCGCGTTGGATCGCTTTGTTTCGCGTCGAGGTCTACCTTCCCTTATTAGGTCTGACAATGGCACAAACTATAAAGGAACTGTAAATTATCTTAAGGATGTTTCTGTGTTTATTGATAAAAATTGTACTAGTTTAAGTCAAATTGCTGCCCAAAGGGGAATAACCTGGAAGTTTAGTCCCCCAAGTTGCCCCCATTGGGGAGGGATTTTTGAAGCGGCTGTGAAATCCGCAAAGACCCACCTCCGCCGCATTATCGGAGAAACGGCTCTAACTTTTGAAGAGCTGGCCACAGTGTTTTGTAAAGTTGAGGCGGTCCTCAACTCTCGTCCTCTCTGTCCGCTATCTCCAGATCCAAATGACTTGGAAGCTCTCACCCCTGGTCATTTTTTGGTGGGAGGGCCGTTGAATGCCCTGCCCGAATACCCGTGGAAGGATGAACGCGTATATCGGTTGTCGCGTTTTCAAATGTTGCAGCAAATGAGCCAGGACTTTTGGCGTCGCTGGTCGCTTGAATATTTGCATTTGCTGCAGCAAAGAGTGAAGTGGACAGACAGGACTGAGCCTCCCAGGGAGGGTGATTTAGTATTGTTAAAAGAGGCAAATTTGCCCTCATTGCTTTGGCGACGAGCTCGCATATTACGTTTGATTCTTGGCGGAGATGGCACTCCGCGTGTGGCTGAGGTGTTGGTCGACGGTTCGATTTTGAGGAGAGCTGTGACCTCTCTCGCCCGCCTTCCCGTAGAGTAAGCTAGCGGTCTGCTTCTCAGACCGGGACGGGGGGATGTTTGTAATAAAATCTATGT
>CM031588.1:11856939-11878780 GCA_018467065.1 Ephestia elutella
TGTGGAGGGAATCAACCAAAAAAAAAAAAAAAGTGTTATGTCAAGATTCAATTTTCAAATGATTTAAATCAAAAAGAGGTCGTTTCTTCAACTGTCGTCGCCTACGTTGGTTGAGTTTCCATTTAGTTTTTGGAGTTTCCTTTGCATGCTTTGCTTAGAGATTTTGTTTCGTGAATTTGTGTAAATTTATCCCTAATGTGAAAAATTAATTGATGCCTTGAAGTTGTTCACATAGGAGAATCCCAGGTAAATAAATTGCAAGTCTTGCAAAAGCAATCCATGTCAAATACTGCTAGGTACACTATTTTGATTAGAACTTTTTATTTCCAGAAAAAAACCGAAGAGCTTTTTGACAAAAGACGTTTGCTTGGCTTGAAATAAAAACAATGACCGTCCCCTGATCACCGGCGAAACAAAGACATGAAGATTGAGTAGTGAGCCAGAGCCTTTTTTGAATAAAAATAATAGAAAAGTCAAAATGGTTGAAGCCGACAAAGCGACGATAGACACCATGCAAGTCGCTCTTAGGATTAGACCGCTCATGCACAAGGAGGTTGAAAGAGGTTGTGATGAGTGCATTGATGTGGTTCCTAATGAACAACAAGTGCAGATTAAAGATCAAGCCTTCACCTTCAATTATGTTTTCCCTCAGCATATTACTCAGCAAGAATTTTATGACACTGCTGTGAAAGGACTTATTGGAAGACTCTTCCAAGGTAATTCTCTTTTCTTTGTTATTCACTGCTGAATTATGTTGCTCATTAGTGAGACTGTATGTTTCAGTGCAGCATTGATTATCTGATCAACAGAATTCATCTGAACTACTAGTACAATTATTGAACGTAGAGTAAATTTTGCAGAGTGGTTCTTTATATAAAGTAAGTGAGCATTTAGAATGAATGGAATTTTGGCAATACCACCCTTTGTGAAATTGGTGAAAACAAATTAATGCAGGCAAAGCCTAGGGCTAAAGCTAGTATAACAATAAAATTTCTTTTGTGTCTTGTGGAAGGAGTGATGTCATGGGGAGACTAATGGAGTGTCATCAAAGTTTTAACTTCCCAACACACTTTGGTCAATAGTTTGGTTAATCAATGTTCTAAGAGAAAGAAGAAAGAAAGAAAAAATGTTTATTTGATACAAAAAATACATATTCCATGAACACAGAACAAGGAGTAGTTCTTTACAACAATTTATTGTACCAAAATGGTCTCCACTCAACATATGTCATGGCGTGAACCACGACGCTGGTCTTCCGTGGATGCCATAAAATAAAATAAAAAGACAAATAAAAAATAGTGAAAAATAAAACTTGTATACAAAATGAAATATAAGTTGAAACTCAATGAAATATAAGTTGAAGTTCAGGTGAAACTTTTGGTTACACTAATGGCTATTTATGTAAGTATGTATGTAAATAGTTATTATAAAACAGATTGCTACATTTTCAAGACTTTTGAATATTTAAAATATGTTCTTTGAGTTTAATTTTGAATGACCTAACATTTTGCAAGTTTCTGATTGGGGGTGGGATATTGTTCCAACATCTTGTTGCAGCATATTACACTGTACAACACATTAGTTTGGTTAATCAATGTTCTACTGTATTTATATCCATTATTCTTATAAATCTTATATCAGTGCACAAATTGATTAGTAATTATAAGGGACCGGACAAGGTATGAGAATTGTTAAAATATGTATTTTTATGATAGCATACATACAATTAAACACATTTTACGACTTTTCAGCACGAATTTATTCTCCAGAGCTAATTTATTAGAGTTTGAACTTTTAGGGAAAGTCTATTTTTTACGAGTGACCATATGAATGTACGATTAGTTAGGGGGCGTTTTGGTATCATCCAAACTTCGCTTAAAAATGTGAATTGTTTTTTGCTATATCTTGGGAAATAATTTGGTTATAGATACGATTATGGATGATTCTATTAACGTGAGATATTTCAGTGTAGCATCAAAAAAAAAAGTTGTCCGGTCCCCTATTGTGATCTGTAACTTTTTCAATTGTTTGTTTTGTTAGGGTTAAAGAAATGAATTAATTAAAACTTGTCCTCACATTCATAAAGAAAACTTCCCACAAAGGACCACTTTTTAAATTAACTTAATAATATTGTTTTTTACTATAGGCCCACCCACAAGACAGTAGAATATAAGTGCATCATGATCTTATTTTCTATGACTTCCTGGCAGCTGGCAGCTACTTGTAGGCATAGGATGTACTTATCTAATACTTAACATGAGTGAAAGAAATAAAGATGGGAATTCTTATTGGATAAAATGAATAGATTTCTACATTGTGTATGAAAAACATTTATTTTTTACGGTCTCCTGGCAGGGCCTCATGTTGTTTGTTTTTAATATATTTTTTAATAAATGGAAAGATCATATACAAGTTTGTACATGATCTTGATCGATTAATAATAGAAAAAAAGAAAAAATATACCCTGTTGTTTTAATTGCAGGTTACAATGTGACAATACTGGCATACGGGCAAACTGGTTCAGGCAAGACATACACGATGGGCACTAATTATTCTGGATCTGATGGGGACTCCACTAAATTAGGTTTGTCTTTATTTTTAAGTCACTTTATGACAACCTGTGATGCTTCTTTATGACAACTTATGATGCTTTTGAAAAACCACCCTGCCTTGTGGGTGAGCTAGAGATGCAGCTGACCACTATTCTGAAGCAGAAAGGGCTCAACCAAGAGGGCAATGGGGCCTCATAGACAAGTGTCTTTAAGGGTGAGGTAGGAAATGTGCATGTTGAATTTGTAATCAGTGTATTACCGCAGGTGAGAAATGAGGGCTATCGCATTCAAACATTCCTGCAGGTGTCAGCTCCTACGAGTAAGGACAGACATCTGTCAGATGGTACATAACTATCAATGTGGATGTGTCAAATTAAAATGACAGTATTATACCATTGACATGACCATACTCGCCAGTAAGGCCACCTAGTGATCGTAAATACAATAAATCATTGAGCTTACCGATCAATCACAATAAACTTGCATGACATGCTAGGTCATAATTCCAGCTAGACACATTTATCGTCAGCCCTTCTGACATTCTGCATGAACTTCATATAAATAGGTCTGTTCAAAATATTTTTTTTTATTTCAGGTGTAATAACCCCAGGCAGTTGCCGACATTTTTGACTTTATTGAGACACATGAAGACAAATTCATATTTAAGGTGTCTGTGTCTTTCATGGAGTTATATCAAGAGCAGTGCTACGATTTGCTGTCTGGAAAGGAGAAGGGTCACAGTATTATTGAAATTAGAGAGGACATTAATAAAGGTGTTGTTCTACCAGGTAAATCAAGAGCTTTTCATATGCTTGGCTTTGTTATTAGAACAGGTAAAGACTAAACGTTGTTCAACCCTGGTGCTTCTTTTTAATTAGTTTGTTAGGTCAATTTTGGAATATGCTTCAATTGTTTGGAATCCCCAATATAACATTTATATAAATGATATAGAAAGAATTAGTGAGAAATTTGTAAAACATTTAAATTTTAAAGCGTCACGATATGGTTCTGATTTAAATGAGAGCATTGATAATTTAACACTGATGGATCGCCGCGCTGAAAGAGACCAAATATTTCTGTATAAGTAATTAAATAATCTTGTAGACTCCCCGTTCCTTTTAAATTGTATTACACTTAAATGCCCCCGTCTCAGCTCACGCAGTCACATATTGTTTTATCTACCTATACAAAACACCAAGTATGCTAGTAATACAATTTTGCACAGAGCCTGTAACAATTATAACAAATTATTTTATGAATTAGATCCTTTCTTAAACTCTGTTGCTATTTACAGGAATAAATTAAGAGAAATTATTGTTAACAAACACGATTAGTTGTAAGTTTAAACCGTCACTTTAAACTTTTATTTTATTTTTCTTCTTTAACCGTTTTGTTGAATTTGATATGTTTGCTTACCTGCTCAATGTGAGTTATTTAATAGAGGAAACTTTACTGATATATGTATCATCATGTTATTGTTACTTATTTGTGTAAGGCTATTGTTTGTTTCCCAAATAAATAAAATGAATAAATAAATATAGATCATAGTTCAAATTATATCCATACTAATATTATAAATGTGAAAGTTTGGATGTGAGTTTGTGAATTTGTGAGTTTGTGAATTTGTGAGTTTGTGAGGATGTTTGTTACTCAATCACGCAAAATCTACTGGACGGATTTCGATGAAATTTGGTACAGAGGTAGATAATGACCTGGAATAGCACATAGGCTATTTATTTTTATCCCGGGAAAAAGCACTGTTCCCGTGGGAAATTCACGCGGGCGAAGCCGCGGGCAAAAGCTAGTATGTATATAAATATATACGACAAATCACACGGATTGAGCAAGTCCCAAAGTAAGTTCGAGACTTGTGTATGATATATGTTGCATTAGGTTAAGCCTGTAATGACACGCTGTATAAAATGAAATTAAATAAATAAATAAAATATTTTATAATAAATACATATATAACCATCCAAGGCAAGTCAATCAGAAAAAGATCATTTTCCATCTTGACCGACTGGGGAACGAATCCTGGTTCAGAGGTAAGGTCTTTTACCACTGCGCCACGGAGGTCGTCTTTAATTAGTTGTGATATGACTATTTGGAATCTTATTGAATTTACTGCTTGGTGAAGTTGAGTGCTTACCATCCTACTAATATTATAAATGCGAACGTTTTGATGTGAGTTTGTGAGGATGTTTGTTACTCAATCACGCAAAATCTACTAGACGGAATTTGATGAAATTTGGTACACGAGTAGAAAATACCAGGAATAGCGCATACAGGGTACTTTTTATCCTGAAATTCCCACGGGAGCGAAAACCCGGGGCGCGGCTAGTCTTAATCATAAAAAAGTTAATTTGCCTTGTTTTTCAATGCCAAATATTGGGAAGTTAGGAATGTAGATAAGATGCTAAAATTGCATTGCGTTCATTTTAACAACCATAAAATACAGAATTATATATCAATATTCAATATACATATGTAAAATTCATCCATGTCTGACTGGGTGACTGACAGACAACTCACAGCCAAAACTACTGGGCGTAGGAGGCTGAAATTTGGCATGTAACTTCCTTAGACATGGGAGTAATAAGACGATTTTTCGAAATTTCCACGGAAACAAAGTCCCAGACCCATGCTAGTTTAAAATAAAAATCCTTGTATTGCAGGTATAACGGAGCTGCCAGTAACATCGACCAGAGAGACAATGATGATACTAGAACGAGGGTCTATGGGCCGGGTGACAGGCTCCACGGCCATGAACCAGGCGTCCAGTAGGAGTCATGCTGTCTTTACTATAATTATAGCTAAGGAAAGCAGGGCTGACAAGTGAGTATGCCTATTAATTTATACTACTACCAGCTTTTGCCCGCGGCTTCGCCCGAGTGTATTTCCTACAGGAACACTGCTTTTTTCCGGGTTGAAAGGTCTGTCCTTTTCGGAACTTCTAATTATGTGCATGCAAAATTTCAGGAAGATTGGTTCAGTAGATAAAGTGTGAAGAGGTAACAAAGTAAACAAATTCACTTTCGCATTTATAATATTAGTTAGGATGTAGGCAAACAGAATCAACAATAACAATCACCGTAGCCTTTGGACGCCTGAAAACCAGGGATATCCATAACCTAGAATAAAACTTTTCATGCACCTTTTAAAGAAATCCATCTGTTAGTCTAGGAAAACAGCAAAAAAAAAAGGGTTTGTAATAAGGAAATTCTAAAACCAGTTGCAACCTTTTAGGCTGTTTTCCACTTGGCAACATAAATGCGTAATAAATTAATCTCTTTTCAGTGATATACGCACAAATCACTCCAGATTGAGTTAGCTCCAAAGCAAGTTCGAGACTTGTGTTATGGGATACTAACTCAACGATACTATATTTTATAACAAATACATATATAGATAAACATCCAAGACCCGGGTCAATCTGAAAAAGATCATTTTCCATCTTGACCTGACCGGGGATCGAACCCGGGACCTCCGGTGTGGCAGTCCGGCGTGATGACTATTGGGCCATGGAGGTCGTCAATTACGTCATGATGCATTTAATGTTGCCTAGTTGATACATGGCTTTACTTAAATATTAAAATTACATCATTTTATTTTTAAAATTATATTAAAATTATATTATTTTATTTTCTGTCCAGGAACCTAGCAACAACATCAAAATTCCATCTAGTCGATTTAGCGGGTTCCGAGAGGATAAAAAAGACGAAAGCAAGCGGTGAACGGTTAAAGGAGGGAGTCAAAATCAATCAGGGATTGTTGGCTCTTGGCAATGTCATCTCCGCACTTGGAGACGGGACCAATAGGAGCTTCATTAGCTACAGAGATAGCAAGCTTACTAGATTGTTACAAGGTAAAATTTCCTTTAATCTAACTATTTAATTTTACATCATCATCAGGTTTGCACTACAGCTGTCTGTCTACACCAAATTAATTCATTTTTACGTCTGCTTATTGCTGTTAAGAATTATGAATTATGTAAATGTTGAAAATAATAGTGCTTACTTTTATACTATTTTTTTATCCCCAGTTTTGTAAATTTTAGCCTAATTGTCAAAGTCAAGTGGTTCCACATTCAGTGGTATTCTGCTCTGTCAGTCAGTGGCTCCTATTTGAAATGTAAAAATATGTTTTAATTTGGCCAAAACTGACGCGAGAAATAGTCATTATATAAATATGGTAACGGGAACACTCACGTGGTATTTAGCGGTCTTGAGGACATCCGCTATATTAAAGAGAGTCGGGAGACGCAGTCGCTGATTCGCAGGATTCCTCGAGGCCCGACGCCGACCGCTGGGCGCATGCGACCGTATGAGTTCTTGGATCGAGAGTCTTGGAAGGGGAGAGAGGCCTTTGCCCAGTTCTGAGATATATATGGCAATTAAATAATCAATACATATAATAAAACTATAACTGGCCTGTATCTGTACATAGGAGATATTTAAGAAAAAATAACTATAAGAGGTCTTCATAGGGCCAATAGAAGCTGAAACCATTTTTATTTTTATTTTTATTTTTATTTTATTTTTATTTTTATTTTTATTTTTATTTTTATTTTTATTTTTATTTTTATTTTATTTTTGTGTCTGTCTGTCTGTCTGTCAGTATGTTTGTACGCGCATCACGCAAAAACTACTGCACCAAATTTGATGCAGTTTTCACTGTTGTATTGTAAAAGGTCTAATTATAATCTGGTGTAGATTTCATCTTGATACGTCTCTGTTCACACCTGAACCTGGGAACCTGAGATATTAACAATAGTAACTAACGCGCAGATGATATTCGCGGGCACAGGCTAGTAATATAATAAAGATGTTGAAACAAGTCAGCTAGACCTATAAAAATGTGTTCCCAACAGATAGCCTGGGCGGCAACTCGCTGACGCTAATGGTGGCGTGCGTGAGCCCGGCCGACTACAACCTGGACGAGACCGTGTCCACGCTGCGCTACGCCGACCGAGCTCGCCGCATACGCAACAAGCCCGTCATCAACCAGGACGCCAGGGCGGCCGAGATCGTGAGGTGAGACAACTCGCTGACGCTAATGGTGGCTGCGTGAGCTAGCCACTACAACCTGGACGAGACCGTGTCCACGCTGCGCTACGCCGACCGAGCTCGCCGCATACGCAACAAGCCCGTCATCAACCAGGACGCCAGGGCGGCCGAGATCGTGAGGTGGAGACAACTCGCTGACGCTAATGGTGGCTGCGTGAGCTAGCCACTACAACCTGGACGAGACCGTGTCCACGCTGCGCTACGCCGACCGAGAGCTCGCCGCATACGCAACAAGCCCGTCATCAACCAGGACGCCAGGGCGGCCGAGATCGTGAGGTGAGACAACTCGCTGACGCTAATGGTGGCTGCGTGAGCTAGCCACTACAACCTGGACGAGACCGTGTCCACGCTGCGCTACGCCGACCGAGCTCGCCGCATACGCAACAAGCCCGTCATCAACCAGGACGCCAGGGCGGCCGAGATCGTGAGGTGAGACAACTCGCTGACGCTAATGGTGGCTGCGTGAGCTAGCCACTACAACCTGGACGAGACCGTGTCCACGCTGCGCTACGCCGACCGAGCTCGCCGCATACGCAACAAGCCCGTCATCAACCAGGACGCCAGGGCGGCCGAGATCGTGAGGTGAGACAACTCGCTGACGCTAATGGTGGCTGCGTGAGCTAGCCACTACAACCTGGACGAGACCGTGTCCACGCTGCGCTACGCCGACCGAGCTCGCCGCATACGCAACAAGCCCGTCATCAACCAGGACGCCAGGGCGGCCGAGATCGTGAGGTGAGACAACTCGCTGACGCTAATGGTGGCTGCGTGAGCTAGCCACTACAACCTGGACGAGACCGTGTCCACGCTGCGCTACGCCGACCGAGCTCGCCGCATACGCAACAAGCCCGTCATCAACCAGGACGCCAGGGCGGCCGAGATCGTGAGGTGAGACAACTCGCTGACGCTAATGGTGGCTGCGTGAGCTAGCCACTACAACCTGGACGAGACCGTGTCCACGCTGCGCTACGCCGACCGAGCTCGCCGCATACGCAACAAGCCCGTCATCAACCAGGACGCCAGGGCGGCCGAGATCGTGAGGTGAGACAACTCGCTGACGCTAATGGTGGCTGCGTGAGCTAGCCACTACAACCTGGACGAGACCGTGTCCACGCTGCGCTACGCCGACCGAGCTCGCCGCATACGCAACAAGCCCGTCATCAACCAGGACGCCAGGGCGGCCGAGATCGTGAGGTGAGACAACTCGCTGACGCTAATGGTGGCTGCGTGAGCTAGCCACTACAACCTGGACGAGACCGTGTCCACGCTGCGCTACGCCGACCGAGCTCGCCGCATACGCAACAAGCCCGTCATCAACCAGGACGCCAGGGCGGCCGAGATCGTGAGGTGAGACAACTCGCTGACGCTAATGGTGGCTGCGTGAGCTAGCCACTACAACCTGGACGAGACCGTGTCCACGCTGCGCTACGCCGACCGAGCTCGCCGCATACGCAACAAGCCCGTCATCAACCAGGACGCCAGGGCGGCCGAGATCGTGAGGTGAGACAACTCGCTGACGCTAATGGTGGCTGCGTGAGCTAGCCACTACAACCTGGACGAGACCGTGTCCACGCTGCGCTACGCCGACCGAGCTCGCCGCATACGCAACAAGCCCGTCATCAACCAGGACGCCAGGGCGGCCGAGATCGTGAGGTGAGACAACTCGCTGACGCTAATGGTGGCTGCGTGAGCTAGCCACTACAACCTGGACGAGACCGTGTCCACGCTGCGCTACGCCGACCGAGCTCGCCGCATACGCAACAAGCCCGTCATCAACCAGGACGCCAGGGCGGCCGAGATCGTGAGGTGAGACAACTCGCTGACGCTAATGGTGGCTGCGTGAGCTAGCCACTACAACCTGGACGAGACCGTGTCCACGCTGCGCTACGCCGACCGAGCTCGCCGCATACGCAACAAGCCCGTCATCAACCAGGACGCCAGGGCGGCCGAGATCGTGAGGTGAGACAACTCGCTGACGCTAATGGTGGCTGCGTGAGCTAGCCACTACAACCTGGACGAGACCGTGTCCACGCTGCGCTACGCCGACCGAGCTCGCCGCATACGCAACAAGCCCGTCATCAACCAGGACGCCAGGGCGGCCGAGATCGTGAGGTGAGACAACTCGCTGACGCTAATGGTGGCTGCGTGAGCTAGCCACTACAACCTGGACGAGACCGTGTCCACGCTGCGCTACGCCGACCGAGCTCGCCGCATACGCAACAAGCCCGTCATCAACCAGGACGCCAGGGCGGCCGAGATCGTGAGGTGAGACAACTCGCTGACGCTAATGGTGGCTGCGTGAGCTAGCCACTACAACCTGGACGAGACCGTGTCCACGCTGCGCTACGCCGACCGAGCTCGCCGCATACGCAACAAGCCCGTCATCAACCAGGACGCCAGGGCGGCCGAGATCGTGAGGTGAGACAACTCGCTGACGCTAATGGTGGCTGCGTGAGCTAGCCACTACAACCTGGACGAGACCGTGTCCACGCTGCGCTACGCCGACCGAGCTCGCCGCATACGCAACAAGCCCGTCATCAACCAGGACGCCAGGGCGGCCGAGATCGTGAGGTGAGACAACTCGCTGACGCTAATGGTGGCTGCGTGAGCTAGCCACTACAACCTGGACGAGACCGTGTCCACGCTGCGCTACGCCGACCGAGCTCGCCGCATACGCAACAAGCCCGTCATCAACCAGGACGCCAGGGCGGCCGAGATCGTGAGGTGAGACAACTCGCTGACGCTAATGGTGGCTGCGTGAGCTAGCCACTACAACCTTCACTTCATTTTATCACTAAGATTAGATATCTATACATACGCAATAAAACAGTAAAAATATTTTGTCTGTACATTTAATATTTTTGACTGAAATGGATAGAGGGAGACATAAAAAGAACAATAGAAAGCAAAAAAAAATTTTTGGAATTTCTTATCTGTCTGTCTGTCTGTCTGTCTGTCTGTCTGTCTGTCTGTCTGTCTGTATGTATGTACGCGTTTCAAGCAAAAACTACTGGACGGATTTGAATGAAACTTTTTTTGTTGTATAGCTATTAAGCCTGGGCAACATATAGGCTATAATTCATTTTGAAAACTGGAACACCTGATGAAGAACCATAACGGAACAGCTAAACTATAAGCTAATATGGAAATGGTGCCTTAACAAAAATCGTTCAACCTGATGAGCATTTTCTGCCGACGTATAAAAATTGAAAGATCTGGAACATCTGATGAAAAGCTCCAAGAGACCAGCTACACTATAACATATATGGAAATGGCGCCTTAGCAAAAATCGTTCAACCTGATGAGCATTTTCTGCTGACGTATAAAAATTGAAGATCTGGAACATCTGATGAAAATCTCCAAGAGAGATTTTACATCTAAGTAAAACTCACGCGGGCGAAGCCGCGGGCGACAGCTAGTATACCATAAAAATCATCAATCTTTGGACCAAACAGACCATAATTATCAACCAGATCTTGAGGTGAGACAAATGATAAACCATTATGATTAGATTAGTACATATAATAACAAGCTAATTATTTAAAAATAAAAAACACGACTGACATCTTACATAGCCTATGTCATTCGGGCTAATGCAACGAATCTAACAATACCTCTCACATCAAAATCTGTTAAGCCGTTCAGGACTTATGGTGGAATAAAGAAATTACATACATACATACATACATGAACCCTGAAAACATAACACTCCTTTTTGGTCAGTAGTGTAAAAAAGCAACTAGTCTGTTTCTGTACACAGACCAGTTACTTTTTTATTATATGAACTGATTACATCGAGATCCGCCCGTTTTTGCGAAGAATAACAAACATCCAATCGTCCATCTTATAATAGCAATATTTTTTATTTTAGGCTCAACAACTTAGTAAATGAACTGAGACTACAACTCGTCGGGAAGCTGCCGTCGGCTTCCGAGCAAAACAACGAACAGCTCCAGGAAGATTTGGAACGAGAAAAATCAAGATACACAGAACTCCTCAAAAAGCACAAGCAAGTCACCGAGCACCTTAGCAATATGCTCATAGAAAACACGAACTTATGCGAGAAAGCACTATTAGCCGAAGCAGCAAAAGATAAAATCGAACGGAAGTTAAACGAATTGACCGAACAGTGTAACCAGACAATAGAAAACTTGAATACTTCAGAACCCCAAGATGAAAGTCAAAAATCGTCGGTTGTTGATTATCTGAAAGAAATAAAGTCGAGATTGGAAGACTTGCAGTCTGTTAATCTGAAGAATAATGAGGAATTGATTGATCATGAGATTAAGTTATCGTTTGTGAAGGATGATGATGTTGAGAAGATCAATGATGACGTGCCTTTGAATGAGGACCAGGCGGTTTTAGAGGAAGAGAAGAGGGCTATGGGCCAGGTTGGTTTCTATTCAAGGCATATTATCTTTCAAACGTACAGTCAGCTGCGGAAAAACATTACACCGAATCCTGTCTCAGGGTCAAATCTGACCCAGATTTGACATGCTTTTTATCACGCCTTTTTCCCATGGGGATAGCGATGTCCACTCGCTTCGTCTCTGCGTTGATATACCAATCAGCCAGCGTTCAATTTGATCGTCCTTTAGTCGTATTCCTAATGACTGAGAATCGTGGTCATTATATGGAACTAGCTGGCGCCCGCGGCTTCGCTCGCGTTAATCTTTTCTTAGCGGATGTTTACGTCATAACATCTACCTGCATGCCAAATTTCAGCCCGATCCGTCCAGTGGTTTGGGCTGTGCGTTGATAGATCACTATGTCAGTCAGTCAGTCACCTTTGAGTTATATACATATAGGTTAAACACACGACTATCTTGGCAATGGTAATGGAGTGGTCTGCCATTGACTTCTCCATTACACACACTAGCTGATAATCATCAACCAGAGTTCAGGTTTCCTCACCATGTGTTCCTTTACCAGAAGCAAGTGGTAGTCGATAAATACTACTATAAATGAGTCAGATTGATATAATTGTGTAGTACGAAACTTACAGGGTTTGAATCTGGGATCCTTGCAGCCACAGGCGGGCGTTACCGCTTAGCCACGACCGCTTTCAATTCATTTATGAAACTTGTTATCTGTACTAGGTAAAAGTCAATAGGCAATGTCTGAAATTTTTTAAAACGCTTCATAATTTTTCCAGTAGTAAGAATAATATTCCTGATTATCCTGTAAAAATCTTAGATATTTCTGTTCTACCAGTTAATTATAAAAAAAATATTATTTTTATTTAGCTCAAAAATACTTACCACTAAGCCACAGAATTAATATAAGTACTACGTACAGAAAGGAAACTCCCTGCCCCTCCCGCAATATGGCACCCCCCGCACCTCCCACACTTCTCCCCTGTTCTTGTGTGGTTTTGGGTCGCTATGACTATGAAAACGCACGTTCACGGATATACAGTTTCATTTGTAGTAGTAGTAGGTATATTTGACACGCCGTTTCTATGAAGCGCCCGCCCTGTGACTAAGCATGAAATGGGAAATTAATAAAGGCTTTTTATTTTTTGGCGCGGCGCGATATAGCCTTGGATCGGGAGTCTTGGAAGAGGGAGAGGCCTTTGCCCAGTACTGGGACATTAATGGCTATTAAATAATAATTAAATATTTTTTTTTAATTTTTTTTTTACTTATTTAATCTGTACCAGGTGGCTCTGAACCAAGAGTTGCAAGAGCTGAACCGCGCGATGGCCATCAAGGCGTCCGTGGTGCAAGCCATCCTGGCCAACAACAAGGACATGCTGGACAGCCACCACAACCTGCGCGAGAACGAGGAGAGGATCGCCAAGCTCGAGAAGGAGCGAGACGAACTGATGCAGCAGCTCAAACAGACTAAGGTACGCTCTTTCACATTAAGGTCAATTAGGTTATAGACTGCTTGCATCCTTAGGCAGCAGCTGGACAAAGGTCTCAATTTTAGGTTTTTTGCCAATATCCCAAAAACGGTGCGTTGTAGCAAAAAATGTTCTATGATGAAATGAAAGCTTATAATTTTTTCTATAACTTTGATTATATACAGTTTTTACAAATTTGGTCACTAAAGTACTGTTTGCCGGTTAAGGATAAAGCGAAGGGCTGTTCATTAAACAATTTCCGCTGGATGGCGTTGATAGCAACATTTTCCGTTTTATTTTTTTTGTTGCGTTGTTGCAGTACTTATAGGCAAACATTTTGAATTAGCGAGCGGTAAACATACTATTTTATTTATTTTATGGCCTACGATTATATTTCAGTCAACATAATGAAAAAAAAGCTTTAGAATAGAATCTGTCATGAATCTTCGTATCTCTACACTCACTCACACTACGACGAGAGCTTTCAAAATGACATTAAATATAGCGCAAAGCATTGTTATAAATTTAAAAATACGCTACTAGATGGCACTTATTTAAAAAGAGTGTCTAACTACAATAATGCCAATCGGACTGGCTGGCAGCATAAGAAAAAAGAAAAAGAAATTTAAAAAATACAAAGAGCGAAAAATAACCTATAATTTCTTCTTGTCATTGTCATATTTTGTAAGAAAGCAAAAAAATATATTTATGAGAATTAATATAGGTACCTATGTAGTTCAAGTTTTCAATTGGACTCAGCAACGAAAAAGTCCTCCAGCGCGTTGCAGTGTCTAGACTTTTGTTGCAAACTGTCAAAAAGCGCAAAGTTGAATATTTGGGACCCGTTTTGCGACACAACAGATATCAGCTGCTTCAACTTATGGGAAAAATAGAAGGCAAGAGATGTGTTGGAAGACGCAAAAAATCATGGCTGAGAAACATATGTGAGTGGACCAGAGTCACCACGGTTGAGGAGCTGTTTCGCTTAGCGACGAACAGAGAAGAGTTTGCGAATCTGACGGCCAACCTTCAGTAATGTAGAGGCACTAGTTCAGTAGTGCAAAATCATAATTAGTAATAAGAAACTCAAAAAAACACCACCTCTTAGATTCCCAACGCAAATCTAGCAATAGTTCGAACATCCATTTTCAAAAATCAATCAGCAAGTAGCACCGCAGACGTTATGGTCATAATGTTCTATTGAATTGTATGACTAGAATTATAAATTTTTAAATAAAACTAAATAGTACATATTGTTGACTTTTATTTTTAGTAATGAAGTGGAAATTTATTTTCCGACCTTTTTATTAAAGAAAACAAAAGATTTGGTATAGTTATTATTAAGGTTAAGGCCTTTTAATGAATAATACTGAGAATTTCTATTAAATATCAATTTATTGTACAGCAGAAATACTTCGCTAAACAACAAGAAAAACGAGAAGCATAGATACAAAAATATTTATCTATGACTACAGACATTGACTAAAGAATTAAACTGCATACATCCTAAAATTTATTCTCAATATCTCCTCTAAATTTTAACACTCTAAATAACAATATGCAGTTTATTCAACAAACACATTACAAAGAACTAATTCAACAAAAATATCAATGCTCACAGATAACATAAATTAAATTTTTATTTATTTAAACTAAACACGTTAAATATAATTCAAAAGTTGCTCCCTTAGAGAAATAAACTTGTTCGTTGGCAAAGCCTTAGTTAAGACATCTGCTAACTGCTTACTACTTTCTACATAAAATATATTAATCAACCCACATTCAACCTTTTCTCTTATAAAATTATATTTAACATCGATGTGCTTAGTTCGTTTGTGATAAACAGGATTTTTAATCAGTTGTATTGCACTCTGATTATCAACATACAACTTCATTGCACTGTTACCTCTTTCACCTAAATCTAACAAAAATTGGTTAAGCCACAATATTTCTTTTGATGCTTCACAAGAAGCAATAAACTCTGCTTCAGTGGTGGAAAGAGCAATGGTTCTCTGTTTTTGACTAGACCATGTCACAGGTCCCCCATTCATAATAAAAATATACCCAGTTGTTGATTTTCTTGTATCTAAATCACCAGCATAGTCAGAATCAGAGTATCCCAAAATATCACTGCTTTCTCCATATTTTATACATACATTTTTGCTACCAATCAAATATCGAATAATTCTTTTAACACCATTCACATGTTCCTTGGAAGGATTACTTATATATCTACTCAACAAATTAACAGTAAAAGCAATATCAGGGCGTGAAACTGAGCACAAATACAACAATGAACCTATAGCTTCTCTATAGGGAAATTTTACTTCACAATCCTCAGTACTTTTACAAATAGTTACATTAACATCAGCTGGAGTACTAACAGGAATAGCATCACACATATTAAACTTATTTATCAACTGATCAATGTATCTTTTCTGATGAATACAAATACAATTGTCAATTCTGCTAATCTCAATTCCAACAAAATATGATAAATCTAATTGCCTCACTTGAAAAGTCTTATTCATACAATCTATTATATCAACTATAAGTTTTTTCTTCTGGAGATATAATAAGAGCATCATCAACAAATAGTATTAAATATACTTTAATATCTTGAAAACAACCTATATAAACACAATTATCAGCCTGAGACTGCACAAAATTATATGATTTTAAAAATAACGTAAACTTTTTATTCCAACATCTTGAGGCTTGTTTCAATCCATATAATGACTTATTTAATTTTAATACTTCATTCTTCTTGTATGACAGACCATCAGGAACCTCCATAAAAATATTTTCTTCCAAATCCCCATTTAAGAATGCTGTCTTGACATCTATCTGTTTAATTTTATAATTATGTTGAGCAGCAATACTCAGCATAATGCGAATAGAGTCATAGCGAGTAGTTGGTGAAAACGTTTCCTGATAGTCAATCCCTTTTACCTGAGTAAAAGCCACGGGCACATAATCGAGCTTTGTACCGTACAATATTACCTTTTACATCTCTTTTTAAATCAAAAACCCACTTTGAAGTTATTGTTTTATGACTACTATCTCTATTAACAACTGACCAAGTCTGGTTCTCTTCATGCGCTTTAAATTCCTCTTTTACAGCCTCCAACCACTTATCTTTCTGGGGGCTTGCCATCGCTTCATCATAACTTGAAGGAACCAGTGGCTCTACAATATTTGCCTCATATACATTTCTCCTAGACCTTGTATTAACAAAATCACTTTGATCCATCTCTGAAATATCGTGGGAGGTACATAAGTGAGATCATTTGGATCTTCACAACTCAACAATGAATCATCATTCAAAGATACTTGATGATCCTGAGAATCAGAACTATCTAGTTGACAAGAAACTTGGACTGTACCTTCATCCTCTAAAACAATTTTATTAATATTTTTTCTTATTTCAGGTACCTTATTCTCATCAAATATCACATTCCTAGTTACTTTTATTATTTTTGTTCTGGGATTATACATTCTATAATTACAATTGTCGTAACCTACTAATATCATTGGCTCACTCTTCATTTCTAACTTTACTCTTAATTGATCTGGAATATGCACAAACCCTTCACTACCAAATACCCTAATATGATTCAAACTAGGCTTTACACCTGCCCAAATCTCAAAAGGTGTCTTATCAGAGTCTGACTAGAAGAGGTTCTATTCAAAATATACACAGCACAATTAATTGCCTCTGCCCACAAATA
This sequence comes from Ephestia elutella, assembly GCA_018467065.1. Lineage (NCBI taxonomy): Eukaryota > Metazoa > Arthropoda > Insecta > Lepidoptera > Pyralidae > Ephestia > Ephestia elutella. The sequence goes on from CM031588.1 coordinate 11,874,137, forward strand.
TAAAGGTAAATCCCTATTATACAACATAGACCGAGCACTCTCAACAATAGTACGGAGCTCCCGCTCAGCTCGTCCATTTTGCTCCGGTGTATAAGGGGCAGTGCACTCATGTTTTATACCTCTCTCAGACAAGAAATCCTGAAAAAACTTATTAACATATTCCCTGCCATTGTCAGTATGTAGGATTTGAATATTTCTATTAAACCTGTTATATACAATTGCATTGTATTTCTTAAAATATTCAAAAACATCAGACTTGTTCTTTAAAAAATACACATGGCGGTAACTTGTAGCTGCATCTTTAAAAAGCAAAAAATATCTCATACCTTGGACTGACGTCACACTCATGGGACCACAGACGTCACTGTACACCAACTCACCTGGATGTACATTCTCACGCACCGATTTCTTGAATGGCAAACGTGTTTGCTTACCATAGCAGCATGCTTCACATACAAATTGACAATCCTGTGAACCATCAACTAAATTCAGCCCTTCTACAATTCCTTTAGCACACATATTCTTTATTTCCTTTAAATTTACATGTCCTAACCGCTCGTGCCATATTTTCAGATCATTTTGTACTACGTAACAACTATTAACTACTGTTCTGATGTTCAGTTCATATAAATTGTTCATTTTTAATTCTGCACTCATTACTAATGAATTCTTATTATAAACCATAGCACTCGCGCCTTTCTTTACGATTGTATAACCTTTTCGCATAACCGCACCTTCTGAAAATAGATTCCGGCGTAGTTGAGGCACATACAACACCTCTTCCAATCTGCTAGCCTCCCAATTCCCATGCACTAGGCGTTCTATCATTACAAATCCTTTTCCTTCTACCTCAAGAAGCTGCTTATTTCCCAAACGTAATGATGTTTTAAACTCCACGAACTCAGCAAAATATTCTTTCTTATACGTCATATGCGCCGATGCACCATATCCATTATCCATTTGTTTTCTTCGCAAACATTGTCGTTTTCTACATTAAATGCTAACATCGACCCATCCTGCTGCGGTTTCTTAGACTTTTTGGGTGCACGGCATTCTCTGGCAAAATGACCTCTCTTTCCACAATTATAGCATTCAAATCTATGCTTCTGGTTACCTTTTCTAGGTTGCTGCTCTTCTGTACCTTTCTGCGTATTCTTGGGCTTAGACACCACAAGAGCTGTCTCAACTTCTTCCTCACACGTCAAACTGGCTTCTTCATCCAGTAATCGAGCAGTCAAGTTAGGAATCGTCTGACATTTGGGATCCAACGACAACCATGCCTGCCTTAAAGTTCTGTACTTGGATGGCAAAGTACCCAACATTTTTGTGATGACAGCTGTGTCACTAATTTGTTCACCGCATTCTCGAAGTTGCTGCGCCAAATTTTCAATATTTGATATATGCTGCGCCATTGTTTCGCCTGGAGACATTTTATATTGATAATATTTTTCATGTAAAATCATCTTTGTCATTTCACTTTTCTGTTCATATATTGACTCCAACTTAGTCATGATTTCTCTGGCAGTTTCACAATTTTCTATCAAAGATATCAATTTTAAATCCATTGATGAAGAAATGATAAACATCGCAATTCCATCATTTCTAATCCAATTTTCAGCGTTTTCTTTTGGTTTTGGCGTACATAAATCTATTCCCTTTGCACGCAGTGCACATTTTATTTGGAATTTCCACTGACGAAAATTATTTCCATCGAACTTTTCGACATTCATTTTCGACTCCATTTTGTTTTCTTTCACACGGCAACCAGCAATTTTTTCCGTCTTCTTTTCTTTGTTGTTCTAATACTGTTCTTCAATATTATTAGCACCCGCGTGTCCTGGGCCCATAACCTATTAAGGTTAAGGCCTTTTAATGAATAATACTGAGAATTTCTATTAAATATCAATTTATTGTACAGCAGAAATACTTCGCTAAACAACAAGAAAAACGAGAAGCATAGATACAAAAATATTTATCTATGACTACAGACATTGACTAAAGAATTAAACTGCATACATCCTAAAATTTATTCTCAATAGTTATTCCTTTCCAACATAAATTGTTAAATATTGCAGTCATTATTCATGATGCTTGGACTGATGGATGGTGATGATAAATTCTTTCATCACGACAAACCTGTGTTACAGTTTTTGTTTTTGTATTACAGAATTAGTGTATAAAGAAACACTTGTGCTGTGCATTTCCTGCCACAGTATTGACATTTGACACGTGTCAATACTATCGATAGTCCTGCAACGCTAGTAGATAGATATGTATATAGTGTAGACTTACATCGATACCACGACGAATATCGATATCTTTTATTGTTGATATAAATTAATATCGTTTTTAAATATGCAACAAGCTAATTATTAAAAATAAAAAACGCGACTGACAAGTTTTTTACTAAAAAAGTATACCTATATACAAACATATAAGTAATATACATTTTTTCAAATCGCCTTTTAAAGCCCTTCAATTTGATACCCCACTCGATAAGATTGATCAAATTTTATTGTTTTTTGGTCTGCTATTTATCGCATATATAATCCGCCATTTTGTTTTTATGATGACGTCATATAGCCTATGTCACTCGGAGGAATGCAAGGAATCTAAAAATACCTCTCACATCAAAATCTGTTAAGCCATTCAGGACTTATGGTGGAATAAAGAAACTTACATACAGACTTACATACATACATGAACCCTGAAAACATAACACTCCTTTTATGGTCAGTCGTGTAAAAATAAATCTGCAAATAATAAATGCGTATTTTATGCATAAAGTGAAAAAGTAATACACAGGTAACTTATTTACATTTTAATTGATAATTTGTTAATACTTATCCGAATCTGATCGATTAGATTCAGCACTGTCAACGGTCAATACATAATCACACTTTCAATGAAATGTATTTAAATAAAATCGGAAAAAAATAATTAATATAAATCACGGAGGTCGAGCCCACCTCGACTTTATCGATAATTCAAAGTATCGATACTTCGTGCCCTAGAAGTTCTAGGATTAAATTAGACGTTCAGAAAACATGTTGTGAAATACAAACTAAAAAATAATTAATCAGTAATATTTGTTTTCTTTGAAACTAAATATAAATGTATGCACATATTCCTATAGTTTATTTTTTGTAAATGAATACCTACGTGTATAATATCTACCTACTATAATGTCTTTTGATAAAAGTATTTTCAAAATTAAATTGTTTAAGTTTCAGGACGAAACTTATGATTGTAAAAAGAATTATCTTTTTGGGTAAAAAAAGCAACGTTGCCATCTTACACCTCGCACAGATCGGCAACAACGTATCGATGAATGCCTGAGATGAATTCGCACAAATATTCCGGTCCAGTCATATACGTAATGGCAAGCTTGTAATAATATATTAAATCTAGGGTTCAGTACGTATTTTTATGAAAGATTTTTTATGGTGAAATTTAAATTTGATAACTGGGACTTTTGAATATGAAGGCAGGGATATCTGAATATGACCTCTTGACATCTGGATGTGAAGACCTGGGTGTCTGGTCATGTGCATATGAAATGCTGGACAGCTGAATATGAAGACCAAAGCTTCAGGAGATGATCACCTGAACATCTGGAAATGAAGATCTGAAAATGTGGAGCTGAAGACCTGGACATCTGGACATCACCTGCACATATAAATTTGAAGACGTGGGAGTCTGGTCATGTGGATACGAAAACCTGGACAGCAGGACATAAAGTCCAGGACATCACATCCAGATGTACAGGTGATATCCAGATGTCATATTTAGATAGCCTGTCTTGATATCCAAAAAGTCCCAGTAATCAAATTTAAATTTCACCATAAAAATCTTTTATAAAAATAAGTATATTGAACCCTAAATTGTATTTAATATTGAAACTTGCTATTTTGTAATTTTTTAGCATTTCATGATTTTCTTTTGTTTTTCACGTACAGCCGATGGCGCTGTCAAGGCAAGCAACATCGAGGTAGCATGCATTTAGGTCTCAAAGTGCTTTTATATAAATAGTAGTAGTCAGTAGTTTGTAATAAATCTGCTAGACGTCGCCCCTAAATGTCACAAAATATTACGCACACATCAACAAGAATCTCAATTTTTGTCGTATTTTAAATGCCATTTTTCTCGTAAATTATTATACATTATTATGTTAAATTCAACATGAGAGCACAATTACTTCATAAGAATTGGAAATTCGATTTTATTATGAGAATCATTAACGAAGTTTAGAGCATTGCTGTATAACAAAATGTATGGACAGCCAAAGCTTGGCTTTCACCTTAACTGGAAGAGATCCCTTATTGGGATAAGTCCGCCATTGTCGTTCAGGTCCATAATGTCCCTTTCTCAAAATGTCCCCTGGTTTCAAACTGTCCTTTCCACGAAATGTCCCTTTCCTAAAATGTCCCTTCCCCAAAATGTCCCCTTCCCAAAATGTCCCTTTCCCAAAATGTCCCCTCCCCAAATTTGCCTACCTAACAATATTATTAATGAACTAATAACCCGCTCAGTCTTCACACGGGTACCTAAACCAGCTACTAGATGGAGTATTATATTTTTTGAAACTAGCTTTCTGATAGGGGATTGATTTTAGAAAACCAGAATATACATATATTTATGTTC